>MSJI02000505.1:0-37759 GCA_001931905.2 Cladosporium sp. IMV 00045 | reverse complement strand
TAAAGTATTAGACGCTAATGCTATGAGTTAAGACATATTGCTCTCTTTTCAGTTTTCATTTTTGATGGTAAGAATAATAGATTTATGTTCTTGATATTGATGATCTATAGCAAGTGTTATATGATTTTGTAAATCAATTAGTATTTTTAATTGAATGAAAATCAATATGCTGACAACACAAAGAAGACACAGACTGGCTATGTCAGAGACTTTTTGCTTGATATTCTGAGTGATCAGAACAATTTACCTGACACTATGGTTTGCTTAAATTGCGCTTGTCTCATTTGATCTGCAACAATGTCAAGTTTTTACTAGTTAGTAACAAGTTTATGATTCTTGGAAGCCCACTGAGATCAGAATTGACTTTGGAAGTAATAGTGCCATGGGAGATGCATGAAATTCCAGTCAAAATCAGAATTGACTTTGGAAGTGATAGTGCCATGTGGGATGCATTTTCTGTCAGCTTATTGATCCAACCTAATCATTATCAAGATTAATAGCAGACTAGTGATCAATTTGAAATTCTGTGGATCAAGGTCAATAATAAAAAAGCAGTTCAGTGGAAAACAGTTCACTAGCTGAAATATGCAATACAAGTATGCCACTTCTATCTGGACTGTTTCCTTATCATTGATATTGATCACATTCAACTTTCTAATCTCAACACATCTCTTAGCATGTTTACAAGATCTGAAAAGATGCTTCGAACTTATGTTTCAATGCTTCAACAATAGTTTTGAATGCATGACAAGATAGAGAAGGTAAAACTGCATCATGTTCCGGCCTTCCGTCTGTAAGTCATAACTTTGAGGTAACAATATGCCATATTGACTAGCAAAATTCTAGAAGCGCAATAGCTGCTTGCAGAGAAGAAGATCATAAGCTCATCAATTGGATTTCAATATCATGAATGTTAGTAGCAGATTTGTTGGGTTTTGTACTTCAATTTATATCATTGATTAAAGTTTATGAAAGCAGTTTGAAATAAGTGCAGAACTTTGACTAACATAAAACACTATGGGTTATTATGTCATTTGACACCTCTGAAGCAAGTTTATAACATTGTTGACTGCATTTTGTCGTTAGAACATGGAGCAGTCTTTTTAAGAACTTCATTGAGTGAGACTTGAATTTGAAACAAAAAATCACACCTCAAAATGCATTCTGATGTTTAGATAGTCACTTGATTTTGTTCATATGCAGCTTGCTTTAGATGCTAATTTATCGAATCCTGAATGCAGAGACCAAAACTGTGGACAAATAGGTACTCACTAGCTCTACATGTTGTCATAACTTAGCATCTTTCAAAGATAATTGGAATATAAAAAACAAACTTTTATTTGCTAAACAGCTTAGAAAATTGTTTTCAAAGATATCAACTGAAGATGTTAGGCTGACTTATAACAGCACTTGGCATTATGTCAATTCAGTTAAGTTTCTAATGCTCTAACATTGATCAAGTCTGGTTATTTGATATTCCATTAGCTTTTGAGTTGTCCAATCCAAAACAAGGGATTTTATTATTGCATAGCTTTCAAACTTCTATGACTTGCTATCATTGAATTGAGTCACTTTCTGGCTAGCAGAAGGTTAAAAGAAATAGTCTGCTGAGTCCGCTTTATGCAATTGCATGATTTGCGATGCTTTTGGCTGGCCATTATCTTATTGATGAAAGTCAAGCTGTTCACTTTGCTAAAAAAGAATGCATTTCGCGACACTGTTAATTTGAAGAAAGCTCTTATCTGAGCAAATTAACATGCTTGAGCTACAAGTGATGACTCAACAAAATTTGCAAGCGTTTTGATTCTTTGTTTTGCATGCTAGCAGACAGCTTCACAGCCAGACAAAGATTGGTAGGAGATCAATTGATATCTGCAAGCCAGGGTTACGCAAATACATTGTGCCATTGTGGCCAATCTCTAAGAAAGATTAGACTTTCTTTATGAGTGTCATCTCCAACAAGGCTATGAGACGACAGATACAACAAGGAAACACTGCGCTGCTTCAAAGAATACTGCACACAGGACCTGACTCTTTGCACAAGCACAAACTTGTAGCCAAGTGTCAATTGTGAACATGACTTGCAGACTGTTCTTTCCTGAAAAGTGGTGCTTCATTTGATCACTAACGTATGTGAAGCTTTACTTTAGCTGTTTAGTGCATCAAATGATTTGTTGATTTGTATTGTCAAGCTGCCTGGTCAATGCGACTAACTTGCTGGGTTTATTCAAGAAGAGATATCAACAATCAAAGAAATGGTGAAAGCAATGTGGGAGCGAACAAGGCTATGACTTCACTTGGTATCCCAATTTGAACAGTAGTGTCCAATCTTTTTAGCTTCTTGAGGGGAATCGATCAATAGCTTCCTCATGAAATAAGTTAGCGACACATTGAATTTGAATTTGTTCAATTTGTGATTAGAATGGATCACATAGCGCTTTAAAGAATCATTGATCAGCTCAATTATCAAAGAACAATCTCAACCAAGAATGTGACTAGCTGTAAACTAAATCACAATTTCTATTAATGTGTCATTGAAGTCAATGAGCTTTTGTGCTAACTAACTTACTCCAACTTCAACTTCCTGAATGGCTTGTATGAATGTAAGTTTGTAAGAGCACACTCAATCTAATGTCAATCCTCTGGTGTGGCAATTGTAATTGACTTGAAGTGTGATTGGGTTAAATATCATGAACTTGACATAAAGTAATATCTTTGATTGAAAACTGCTTAGTTTAAAAATATTGAACCCAGGAGACGATAAGTTATGTCATGTCTAGAAGACTACAGAGGCAAGTAGATTGCTTGCAACCATGTCACAATGAATCATAGAGACATTTCGCACCCTATGTTGTACCCTCCTATCACCTGATTAATCAGTCAATTGACCATCATGATCTTAATTCTGAACTTAGGCTAATAGCTTCGAGGCATAATGAGAGGGCTTAGAACCTATAGTCCTGCTCACAGATTACAACTTATAGTAGAAGTTAGTAGCATAACTGGGGTTTTTTTTTTTTTTTTTTTTTCGTAGAAAGAGATCCTCTATTGGTATCAGGCCCGGCGAATCTAACTTTACTCTCCTTACACAGCATACTGATCAGCTATAGCTGGTCGTGCTTAAATTGTGGTCACCTGTCTCAATTCACACCTGCTAGAGGGGATGCGAAGTGCCTCTAATGTAGATTAAACGCTAGCATTTTGCAATCATAGTTATCTAGGTAGCTTTAAGTTAAACTGCAAGACTTAAGTTAACAAGAAAATCGGCTTATACAGGCAAGCGAGCCACTCATAGTCAATTAGTCTACATCACATATTCTCCAGATAGAATGTAACTTCTGAGTCATTACAACTGATCATGTTTCATAAGCAGAACAGACTGTGACTCCCTTCCCTGTCAATGACAGCAATTTCATCGCAAGACGAACGTAACGTCATATCATCGCTCATATGAGACACACATTTTTCAAGGAAGCAGTGGTCTCAAATATCTTCGAAGAATGGTAAGACAATGTGACTAATTATTGTCCTTATCATCTATAAAAGAAAGTTGATCAATACAGTCAGTTCACTTGAGTTAAGTTGAGCATCGAACATAATACGATCAAATCAAGGTCTGTTGGTACACCCGATCACTTCAGCGCCCTAAACAATGAACCAAAGAAAGACGGCTTCTTCTCCTTCTCCATCACCGAAGGTCTCCTCGTCCTTCTCTCACTCTCCCGACGACTTCTGTACGGGCGTTCGCGCGTCTCGTCGGTCTTGCTTTCTGCGTGGCGGCGAGAAGAGTGACGGGAGCTGCCTGCGTCTGGATTGGCGTCTTTGGCCGAAGTGGACGCCGATGCAGTTGGCGCGTCTGAGCGCTCACGTCTGCTACTCTCGCCGCTTCTGTGAGATCTGTGAGATCTTTCGCCTTTACTTGGAGTCGGATTGCTGGACGATAGTTTGGGTGAGTCTCGAGTCTTGCTGTCCCGCCTGTGTTTGCGATCGAAGTCTTCTGCAGGCCTGGGCATATCACTTGAAGTGCGAACGAGCAGGCCAGCACGAGTGATAGATTCGCCGTTTGTATCGGTGAGATTCTTGGGGAAGATCGGGCGGTTGACTTTGGGCGAGCCGCTTTCGAGCTCCTGTTTGGCCTCGCCTTTGATGGATCGATCCCTTTCACCTTCCCTCAGTACGCTGTCCCGTCTGCGTCGCCGTCTGTGCTCGTCCCTCTCCCTGACAACCCTTCTGGCTTCTTCCTCAGCAGCTTTGACCGCAGCCTTCTCGATCTTGGCTTGGAGACGCCTCTTCTGCTCATCTTCCTCTTTCCTCTGGGCCCTAAGACGTCTTTTCTCGTCTTCCTGACGCCTTCTTGCCTCTTCTTCCTCCTTCTGCTTGAGTCGGAGCTGTTCCTCTTCTGCTCTCCTTGCTCTCCGACGTCGACGTCTTTCTTCGTCTTCTTCTGGTGTCATAGAGTGTCGACGGGAGCGGTGGCGCTCGTCTTTGGACTGAGATTCGCTGTGACGCGAGCGGGTGCTTTTCTTGCGACTGGTCTGTTCCGCGGAATTGTGTTCGCGCCACCAGCCGTCATGCCTACGCCTTGAGGAGGTTTTGCTGAGAGCGGGCGATGAGGGTGCCACGGCTGCTGGCTCGGATGGGCCAGCATCCTCAGTGATGTCTTTGCTGGCATCTTCAGTAGGTTCTGGAGCTTTGGGCTCTTCTTCCGGCTGCTCAATTGGGGCGGGCACCTCTTCTGCGACTGCAGGTTCGGCCGTGTCCTGGCTTTCAGGTTCTGGTTCAGTTGCTTCAGGCGGTGGTGGGTCCAAAGGCGGCTCAGCGGTCACTTCTGCATCCTGTGCTGGAGGCTCGTCAGACTCAGCTGCCTTGTCTTCTGCTACAGCATTTTCCGGCTCAGGAGGCTGAGAGGGCTCCTCAGCTGCTGCATTCGCATTTTCGGCGGGTGCTGGTGCATCAGAAGGCGGTTCGTCCTTTTTATCGGCTTCATCGACGGGCGTCTCTTCGCTCTTGGGTTCTTCAGCCTCAATGTGTGGCTCAGATTGTTCGACGTTCGAGGGCGGCTCATCAGGCGTGCTTTCTGCGACCGCCTTCTCGATAGCATCAGTCGATTCAGTGGGCTTTTCCTCGGCCTCATCGGGCTTCTCTACTTCCTTGTTTTCAGCCTCGTCTCCAACCTTGTCGTCAGCCTTGTCTCCGGCCTTGTCTTCGTTGCTGTCATCGGCCTTCTCTTCGGCCTTCTCTTCATTCTTGTCTTCAGCCTTTTCCTCAGCCTTTTCCTCGGCCTGGTCTTCCTCCTTGTCATCCTCCTTGTTATCCTCCTTGTCTTCAGCCGCATCACCACCCCCGCCTTCTGCCTTCACTTCAGGTTCTGCCGATTCTGAAGCCTCCAGCGGCGCTGCATCGCCAGGGGAGTCTGCAGCCATTGGTTCCTCGGCCTTTTTTTCGTCCCCACCAGACTCTGCGACGTGGGCGGCAACTTCCTCAGCGGCTGCAGGTTCTGACACCTCTTTGGGGGTCTCCTCAGTGGCCTCAGCGGTCTCTTCGGGCTTCTGATCCTCTGCAGTAGCTTCTTGCTCGGCTGGAGGCTGCTCAGATGCATTCGTCTGGTCGTCTTGGCCATCACGACTTTCCGCGTCCGCTACGGGCTGCTCGTCAGACGCGCTTGCTTCTTGGGCTGCTGGCTCGCTGCTTTCTGCCTCTTTGGATTCCTCGGGTGCCTCAGCAATTTCCGATTCGGTGGCAACAGGCTTCTCAACGGCATCTGGAGAGCTTTCAAGCTCCTTGACTTCATCAACAGCAGGTTTTTCGCTTGCGTCGTCCTCGGCGGGAGCAGGAGCCGGGGCTTCAGGTGCGACTTCGCCAGGTTCTTCCGGTTTTTGCTCTTCGTCCGCTGGTGCCGGAGTTTCAGACGGTTCTTCCGTAGGCTTGTCTTCCGCTGGCACTTCATTTGCTCCCCCAGCTCCATCGTTGTCGGCGCTATCCATTTCAGGCTTGTCTTCCATTGGCGGGCTCACTTCTGGCGTCTCGGCAGCAGTTGCAGTAGGCGGCTCTGGAGGTGGCGTTTCAGGTTCCTTTTCGACCTCAGCAGGAGGGTTCTCAAACAAGGCCATTTTGGCTTTGACGCTTGAATTGACTTTCTTGCCCTTGGCTTTCTTCTTCGGTTTGGCTGGTTTTTCGGGCTCGGCGGGTGGCGATGGTAGTTCCTTTTCGACGGGCGCTGGAGTGGGCTCGCTTTGCGCAGCTACCTCAGCGGTTTCGGCGGGCTCAGAGGCTTTTTCCTCAGTTGCTGGTGTCTCCTCGATCGGGAGGGGGTCCTGAGGAGGAGTCTCTTCAATTGGGGCCGTTGTCTCTGGTTCCTTTTCGACGGGTTCGTCTGCGGCCTGACTAGGTGAATTTGTCTCTTCGGGCTTGTCTTCGGTGGGAGGCTGTTCAACAGGCTCCTCGACAGCTGGACTGGATTCATCCTTTTCCTCAGGTTTCACATCTGAGGGAGTACTTGTCTCCTCTACGGCCTCTGGTTGAGATTCAGCCGGGGCTGGCGTGGGAGCCGGTGGATCATCTTTCTTCTCAGGAGCCTCGTCGACAATAGCTACGATGTCATCGGGCGATGGTTCAGGGGCAGCGGCGGCAGCAGATTTGTCCTTCTTTTTCTTTTTCGAGTCTTTCTTCTTGTCTTTCGATCCCTTTGCATCCTTCTTTTTCCGTGATTTGGTTGAATGCTCAGGAGTTCCAGGCGCAAAGGTGACTTTCTTGTCTGCATGCATGGCATCTGCAATCGCTGCATCGCCTGTTGGTATAGCTGATGGCGGATCAGGTGCAGGTGGAGGCGGCTCTTCTCCGTCTTTGTCGCCGGCTTGGTCGTCTTGGTTGTCCACGGGAGCTGGGTCGCCTTTATCGTCGCTTGCCGGTGGCTGCTCTTCGGTTGGAGGGTCGGCTGATGTTTCCGGTTGGTCATCTTTAGGATCAGGGTCTTTCGAGATTGGCGTGTCGTCGGTTGGCTCGTCTGTGGAATCCGTCTTATCCTCCGTCGTTGCCGGAACAGTATCCTCAGCGGGCTGCTCAATAGGATGCTCATTGGCATCCGCTGCGGGCTGTTCAGCAGGCTTTTCAGCAGGTTCCTCGGTAGGTTGCTCGGCGGGTTGCTCAGTGGGTTGCCCAGCAGTCTCTTCAATAGGTTGCTCAGGCGGATTTGAGGAACCAGACTCCTTCTCGCCGTCGGCAGGTTTGGCCTCTTCGTCATCGACGGGATCAGATGCAGTCTCTTGAGTGTCTTGGGAAGGCTCCTCAGTCGGTGCTTCAGTTTCCTTGCTGGGAGGCGAATCCTCTGGCGTTGGCGATGCAGCTTCGACCTCCTGTTCAGCCTCTGGGGCCTTGTCTTCACTGACATCGACGGGCTCATCTGCAGGAGGGTCGTCTGCAGCCGGGGCCTCCTCGGTTTGTTGTTCCGAGGTCTCTGCAGGTTTGGCCTCGTCGTCTTGGTTTGGCGCTGTGTGTTTCAGTAACATGTTGGTACCCATGCACGTGATAACTCAGCCTAGCAACCTACCTGGTTCGATCTTTGCGTCGTCGATGTCACTGTCCGACGCTTCATCTTCGGAGATCTCCGGTGTTGGAGCTTTAATAGGGTACTTGTATACAGGCGTGTAAGAGCTCTCCAAAGCTTTTGGGGAGAAGGAGTAATTGCTCCCGCCTCGATAAGGTAGAACACTTTCCCTAGGGTCTCTCCATTGGGTCATGGAGACCTCTTGGAGTTTGTATTTCTGCATGGCACTCTGTGAGTAGGTGGATGGTACTTAAGTGGTGAGGCGTGTTTGTCAAGCCATAAAGTCAAAGTTCTTGATGTTCAGTTCGGATGATGGATGAAGTGACAGCCAGGTCATGAATAAGGTAAATAGTAGAATGGCAAGTTGCATTTTCGTACTCAGTGTCTCACAGTCGTTTAATAATAGACCATGTCGATCGGGCCAGCATGCTCCTCTACCCATACCACGAGCCCGTGATGGGGCTTGCAGCAAGTGAACATGAGGACATACTTGCCAACACCGCAAACGGCCGTCCGACACTCCTTGCTGCATAGGAAGGGTGAAGCACGGCCCTGACTCGATGCCCTCAATTTACCGACACAACGGAGTGATAGTAGCACCAGACAGTGTAGAGGTTCGGGAGATAGGCTCGGACCAAGCGGCGTGCAGAAAGTGATCCCCATTCGTGACACGTCAAGTAACACGCAAGAAGGAAGAAGCGATCCTCATCCAGATACCTCGGGACGGCGTAATCGTGCAGTCGAAAGTGACTTGTTCGCTAAAGACTGGTTGGGCAGACTTGCATGCAGCGCGGTAAAATTGTCTGGTATGTAAAGCTGCATCGGCGTCCCGCTCGACTTTACCTATAAAGATCGTATAGGCCGCCCGAAAGTTCTGGGGCCTCCCCGGCACTCTCGTCCAGCCCAAGCAACGATTGAAGGGCCAATGGGTGTTTTGCCAGCATTAGCCGTAAGCCCTTTCTGAGAATCGCCGCAGCAGCGGTGCAGGAAGTGAGGTGTCGCTTGGACGTCGACGTGGCTCTCGTTAAGACGTCCAACAGTCCACCAGGATCCGCCCGGTTGGCGGGCCATACGGGCCGTGTGCAGACGCTGCGAACTGGAGCTCATGCGGGCGTAGGTGTGGTGTGGAAGCCCAGCGATGACGGACAGCTAGCACGGCAGAGGGACACGTACTTACATGTGGACACGATGTCGTCGGGCCAGAGAGTATACCTTGGGCTGTGCTATTGCAATAGCCTGCTGTGTTGTTTACAGTCAACCCCTTGAGACATGAGTCGGAAGGACATCGGATGGAAGAAGGTGAGGAAGCGGAGTCGCGAGTCATCAGCACGTGATGTCATACAAATCCGACTTCAACGCGACTACCTCCGAAGTCATGCTTGCGGTGAAGTCGATGGGGAAACGACGTCTCGCCATGGACTGTGATGCATAAGATCCAAGCAAACTGTCTTGACAGTAGTCCCTTGACACCACAACATGACTCTGCTTCCTGTCTAGTCGTCGAACCAATACCTCGACGATGCCACGCATTCCGGTCTTCGCCGCGCTGGCCGCCGGCATCCTTCTAATTCTCTCAACAATCCACTTGACAACGAATTTCTCTTTCAATGGCGGTCTCGATGGCAACGCTCACCGCAGTTTCTCAGTCTTCTGGAGAGGCTGCTTTGGTCAAAACATTCCCCAAGGCAGCACACGAAAGAGCGATGGAGATGAGTATCTCGTTGGAGTCGGAAAGGCAGATATCACAGGCCCTGTCGTTGAGATAAACTTCATGGGCTATGCAGACCCGGCACAGCAAGGTACCGGCATCAGACAGCGCCTGTACTCTCGTGCTTTCGTAATCGGGGACATGGACAAATCTGAAGACAGGTTCGCCTATCTTGTTCTCGACACCCAATCTGGCGATACTGCCGTAAGACATGGAATTTTGCAGGCACTCGCCGATTTAGGCGGCGAATTCGCTGCGTACGGTCCACAGAACGTGGCTGTCACTGGAACCCACTCACATAGCGGACCAGGCGCTTGGCTCAACTACCTGTTGCCTCAAATCACCAGCAAGGGTTTCAACAAGCCCTCGTACCAGGCCATAGTCGATGGCGCCGTGGCTTCCATCAAACAAGCCCATGAGAATCTTGCTCCGGGATACTTGTCAGTTGGTGCTTCTGATATCACCGATGCAAACATCAACCGTAGCCCATTTTCGTATCTGGCAAACCCTGAAGAAGAACGGCAACGGTACAAATCCGACGTCGACAAGTCTCTGACACTACTACGTCTTGCACATGCGACTGACAACGGATCCAAAGATATCGGTGTGCTTACCTGGTTTCCGGTCCATGGCACGAGCATGTATGGCAACAACACACTCGTGACTGGTGACAACAAGGGCGTCGCCGCCTATCTCTTCGAAAAATCAGTAAACGACTCCAACTTCGTTGCGGGTTTTAGCCAAGCTAACGTGGGTGATACTTCACCGAATGTACTCGGAGCTTATTGTGAATTTGGCGCCCACGCTGGTGAATTGTGTGATTTCAAGACTAGCTTGTGTGGTAACAAAACACAGCCCTGTCACGGTCGTGGTCCTTTCTGGGGTCTCAACGATGCCGGTACCGCGTCAAACTATGAGATCGGTAGACGTCAATTTGAAGGCGCACGCGGTATCTGGGACGACAATTCAGCCTTCACACCGGTTCAGGGCAAGGTCGTCAAATCATTCCATCAATTTGTCGACTTCAGCACCTTGAACTTCACTCTTCCAAATGGGACCGACGTTCGGACATGTCCCGCAGCAATGGGCTACTCATTTGCTGCTGGAACGACCGACGGCCCAGGGGCTTTCGACTTCAAGCAAGCGCAGCCTGGTGATCCTCACGCCAATCCTCTTTGGTCTGCCATCGGTAACAGATTGCATACTCCAAACGATACTCAGGTCGCATGTCACGCACCTAAGCCAATTCTTTTGGACGTCGGTGAGACTGACAGTCCCTACGCCTGGAGCCCCAATATTGCTGATGTCCAACTTCTGCGCGTTGGTCAGATGTTCATCATCGTCTCACCTGGTGAAGCAACAACCATGGCTGGTCGTCGTTGGAGGGAAGCCGTCCAGCACGAAGCATCAATCTCTTTCTCCGATCTAAGCCAACAGGAGATTGAGCCTATCGTCGTCCTCGGTGGGCCGGCAAACACCTACGCGCATTACATCACAACTCCTGAAGAGTACAGCGTTCAGCGCTACGAAGGTGCCTCAACGCTCTACGGACCGCACACTCTGGACGCATACATCAATCGCACCCTGACCTTTCTTCTCAACCTTGATGCATCAACGACTACTTCGCCATCTGCTATTCACGGACCGCCGCCACCGATCAACGTCAACAACAGCCTCAGCTTCATCACACCAGTCATCGTCGACCGACCTCCGTTCCTCAAATCCTTCGGCGACGTTTTGGCCGACGTGAAGCCTTCATACATACAAGGCCAAACAATCTCGGCAAGCTTTGCGGGTGCGAACCCCCGCAACAATTTCCGTCTCGGTGGCACGTTTGCAGCCGTAGAGAAGTATGATGCCGATTCCTCCGTCTGGACCCAGGTGCGGAGTGATGAGGACTGGAGCTGGTGTACGAGTGGACGCGCACGAGCACAGTTCTGGGTACCAGCGAGGTCACTATCAGTTGGGAGACGAAGTGGGAGACCGAGGGTATGAACAATGACATGACGGAAGCTCAACATGGCGAGCTTATGAGCAGAAGCGCGCAGCTGGCTGGTCGGTACAGACTGAAGTACTATGGCGATGCCAAAGCGCTTGGGGGCACGATCACGGCCTTTGAAGGCCTCAGCGGGGAGTTCGAACTTTCTTGAGAGTAGAGGCTCTTATGAATGAATGTCTAGATTGTAGTGTGAACAGTGTGCTTTTAACTAGTGTATGTAGTGTACAATAACGGCCCCCGATTTTCCCATCAGCTTTTTTTGTCACACTTCCCGAACCAAACCTGTCAATGCTGGATTTGCCCTTGCAATCATCACTCATGACTCTTCGAAACCTGCACCTTCGGCCTCCGCGGACGACAAGCGTCCGGGACGCTGCGAGGCAATTTTGCAGTCTTTATCTGCAGACCAGCAGCATTGCCAAATGTGGTCTTCGACTTGACGTCTCCGGGTCTTGGGGATGAGGTGGGCTTATGGTTAGTCTGTATTGCAACCTTTGGAGAAGACGTTTTCTTGCTGCTGAGTTTCGCGGGTCTGTGAGCTTTTGTGGTGGTCGGGACTTTGGAGCCGGCAGGTGCATTGTTGATCGTGGATTGGTTGAGATCGCTGGCAGTGGACTGAGCCATGGCGAATGTTGGTGCATCGGTATCGGTGCGTGCTTGGATGCCATCAGACCCGAAAGAGCGGGAAGGATGATGGTCTGGGTTGTTGGTGTAGTGGTGGTGGCTTTTTTGGGAGGCAATTCTTTGACATGGCTCTTTTGTTGTTTGCAGGCTTGAGTTTCGGCATGTTTGCGAAATTCTGCGATGTGGTGTTCGCGAGACTCTCCGGCAGGTAAGAAGACCTTGCGAGGTGCAGTGAAGGCTTGCTTGGGTTCAGCCTTTGGGGGTACCTGGTCGTTGACTCTTGCTGTTGGCGTGCATGGGATGGTCGTGTTCAAAGCGGTTGCAGACAAGGTTGCTTTCGGAAAGCATGGGGGTGACAGGACCGGACTTTTCAAGTCGATGAGATCTCCAGTCAAAGAGAGCTGACGACTCTTGGTGACAGTTGGCTCAGCTTTTGAGATTGCCATGGCTGGCTCGTTTGTCGGTTTTGGCTCCAAAGTCTCGACATTTCCTGGTGTTTTCGCACTCTTCTCGCATAGGGACGAGACTTCATCTCTCTCCTTCTTGAGTTGCGATTGTACTGGCTTTCCCATGTCCGCAGCTACAGTGTTCTCCTCATTGTCCTCCATCTCAGAGTCGCTATTAGACGACTCGCTCTCGCTTCCCAAGCTGGACCTCCTTCTCTTCAGCCATTCCTCCGGCTTCACCACAGGTCCAACAGTTGAAATTGCACTTTGACCTAGCTGCACCGCGATCTTCTCCTGCCACCAACGCGGCACAGTCCTGAATCCAATGCTTGCCAAAGTGGCTCTGTCCGGCATTTCATGCTTGTACCGGCAGCCCTGCTGAATGTAATCGCACTCTCCGTGGCGAATCCAGTGGGTGCAGTATACTTTCTCTCCCAGATCTGGTGTGCTCCTAGATGATGGAGAAGCTCGATGCCTTGAAGCTTTCGACTTTGGGCTGAGCTGCGAGTCGGACTTCTGAGGCCACGATAGTGTCGATCTTGGCTTGTGTTGCGTCCTTTGGGCTGTCATCCTTGCGACGCCACGTCACTGCGGTAGCTGAGGGAAGAGCGGCAGGCTTGCTGGAAATAATCACTTCTGGTCGTTGAATCGAGCTGGTATGGAGCCTGAAGAGACGTCCGGTGAACGGCAGAGTGCCCACTAAAGTCATGCCGCTCGCATTCTCCATGGTAATAACGCGCTGGACGCCTTCAAGGCGGATGTTATAAGGCAGCTCATCAGCTGGGACGAGAGGAACAAGAGTGCCATTGTTCCTGGAGATGAAGTATCGAAGCTGAGGTGCTTGATATGAGGGAGAAGCTGGAGGAGTGGATAGTGGCCGTACCGGGATCGGGATGCTCATGTCAGAGGTCGTGATTGTGTTGAACATGGCGTATAATAGAAAGAAAATGATCTCCGGATCTGCTGCGTGATGAAAGATTCACGAGCACTTCCAGTAGTCACATTGCCTCTTCATATAGTTGCAAGCTGCTAGCGACAAACATTGAATGGCTCTAATAAGACGAAGTCCTATGCTTGTCAAGTGTCAAACATCCTTCTGTCCATTCCAGATGAGACTCTCACAGAAACAAACGCAAGCGGTGAGGTGCATGTGCATGTTTGAGCAGATCTTGAGAGGCATGCATGCAGTCTTGCATGTCAAACATTCGGGTCCTTGCAGTGGTCTGCTGTAACACCATGCCGACGTGGATTCCCGCCGTGATTTTGAGCACAATACGTATGCAGTGTACAGAGACAGTAACCCAACAGATAATATCGATAATTTGGAGATAGCCGATGACCCTGTTGACTTTCTGTGTGCTGTGGGTTTTCTGGTATCCTCTTCTCGAGGGCAGACGGTCTTCATTGGGTTCCCCACGCGGACGAGGATCCATTCGATTCAGAGAATATCACAGAAGCAATGAACTTCTGTAACTGTTCTGTTAACCCGAGTGCATGGTATTGCAAAGAATCACTCTGCTCTTTAAACATGAGATCATTTAGCAAGTACATGTACAGTGTTAAGAGGTAGGAGGAACCCAAGGGTGTCCCGTGACGAGGTCGCTCATGCTGCCGACCTTCGTGGCATTCATCGTAAGAAACTCCGTCCATATAATTTCATCAAGTCTAGACAACGTCCCACGTAAGCATTTGGAGGTGACCTCGATACCTGTCAGGTTGTTGTCTAATCAATGGAGGATCGAGTCCTCTCTCACGGACCACCCATGGTAGGTTCGGAACGCGTCTGGCCAAACGTTAATTCTATCCACATACAAAGCTACCCTTGCAACATTCACCCCACCTATTCAACTACATTGCAAGAAACCGAAGCGGTCTCTCGCCGTCAAAGAAGACAGTGAGGGACAATGTCGCGTCCAAAACCCGTGGCGGTAGGCCTGGTGCCGGCATCGAGAGACGGTATCTTGAGCCGTTCGCTTGGATCGAGCTGGAGGGACATGGCACCGATCGCAAGGGCGAGCTTGGCTAGAGATCTGGAAGACGGAGAGGAAGAAGAAGAGGAGGACAGCGGTGCAGCGGAAAGTGGCGATGAAGACGACGAGGAGCAGCTGTCAAGCTCCGCGCCTGCGACCCAGTCAGAGTATTCGCTTTACCGGTCCTGTCGGAGGAACAGCTTTGTTGTGGCTGGAAACAGAGCCAGAATGCCGGTGGAGTTTGTACGTCCTCCAAGCGGATCAGGGAGAGATATCAATAGGACGATGTCCAGGGATGAGCGGAAGAGAGTCCTTGAAGAGGAAAGAAGTCTGCTGCGGGACAACAATCTCATTCCGCCCAAGCATGCTCAGGATTCCACTGGCGACAGAAAGAGGAGGAAGAGTTGGTTCAGCTTTCCTATACCAGGCGGAGATGGAGTACAGAGTGGACAAGATCGAGGCTCTGGCGCAAACGGAGGTCCGTCTGAGAATGCACCACTGCTTGGAGATTCTAGACGGCCGTACGGTGGGCAAGATGACCCCAAGACCATCTCTACTCGCTGGGAGGAAGCTGTGAAGGACGGAAAGATCCAAACAACGTGGCAACGTGAGACCAAAGTACTGTCTGGATATGCTTTCCCTCTCATGGCAACCTTTCTACTGCAATATTCTTTGACTGTTGCGTCAGTTTTTGTCCTTGGTCACATCGGTGCTGTGGAATTGGGAGCTGTAAGTCTTGCAAGCATGACGGCCAACATCACTGGATATGCTATCTACCAGGGCCTTGCTACAAGTTTGGACACCCTATGCCCACAGGCCTACGGCAGTGGCAAGAAGAAGCTGGTGGGGTTGCAAATGCAGAGGATGATCTACTTCCTGTGGGCTGTAACCATTCCAATTGCTGTCGTATGGTTACTAGCTGACAAGATCCTCCTTGCCATTGTCCCTGAGCGAGCTGTTGCTGAGCTTGCTGGCCTCTATCTGAAGATCGTCCTCGCCGGAGCGCCTGGATACGCCGCCTTCGAGGCTGGCAAGCGTTTTGTTCAAGCCCAAGGCATGTTCTCAGCTTCACTTTATGTCTTGATTATTGCAAGCCCTGTCAACGCGTTTCTCAATTGGTTTCTGGTCTGGAAGCTCAACCTAGGATTTATTGGAGCGCCGATTGCAGTGGCTATCACCGACAATTGTCTTCCGATCGGCCTTTTCATTTATGTCCGCTTCTTCAGCAAGAACGGCATGAGCTGCTGGAATGGATTCACCAAGAAGGCATTCCACAACTGGGACCCGATGGTCAAGCTGGCATTGCCTGGTGTCATCATGGTAGAAGCCGAAGTGCTTGCCTTCGAGATCCTGACATTCGGCGCCTCCTACTTTGGCGTCGAAGTGCTCGCCGCGCAAAGCATCCTCGCAACTCTTACTAACATTACATTCCAAATTCCGTTCCCTCTCAGCATCGCAGCCAGCACACGCGTGGCAAACCTCATTGGCGCCACTCTTGCCGATGCTGCTAAGCTGACGACGAAAGTCGCTTTCTACGGTGCCCTCATCATCGGCATCTTCAATGTGGTCCTACTCAGCGCCCTCAAAGATTACATCCCCTACCTTTTCACCTCGGACGAGAATGTGGTGCGCCTCACCTCTGCCGTCCTGCCGCTTTGCGCGGCCTTCCAGCTCTTCGATGCGCTGGCAGCACTTTGCAACGGTGTGCTGCGAGGCCTTGGACGACAGCATTTTGGTGGCTACGTTCAATTGTTCTGTTACTACGTCATTGCAATGCCAATTAGCTTCGGTACTACTTTTGGTCTCAATTGGGGCTTATGGGGTCTATGGACGGGTGTTGCGATTGCCTTGGGACTTGTTGCAATGATTGAGTTCGTCTACCTGAGCAGAGCTGATTGGAACAGTAGCGTTGAAGAAGCCAGGCGACGCAACGTGGCTGAGTAATTTCAGTGCTGATGTGTGTACATTATGTAAAGCTCATGTAGTACCACTACCGGTCCATGTGATTATGCACCACAGGGAGATCCCGGCGTTCCTATGCAGGCTGACATTGAGCAATAGGACATTAGAGCACATGCTAAAGGCCAATGAGGCTACGATCACAGAGGTCAAGCCCTACAATGTACCCAGAGCGATTGAGTAGTTTTGTTCGTTCGTAAAGGCGAATCTCACATGATAACAAGCCTTGCTTTGGTACCATATGCTGAACTGCTCATGGCTGCTTTTGTTGTAAATGAGACATCAATGTCACGACATGATTGCCCCTCAATTTCGTGAATGAGGAAGCTTGTAAGTTGCTTCATGTCGTATGCAAGTATATGCTGGTCTCTCGGATGGCTGGGTCGGTGGCTTGTGTGACCCCGCAACGGAAGCAAGAGACGATTGTGGTGAGACCTCCCCGAGTCTACCGTACCTCGATGGCTGTTTTTCATATTGCGTCTTTCAATCATTGCAATAGTATATGTGCGCTTGATTTATTGTGTCAGTCACTTTTATTCACACAATCATGACCATTCGTGCTTCACACTTCGACCCCAAAGTGCTCCTCAGCGCTCCCAGGCGTTCAGCTGGTGTCCCGAACGCGACTGGGACATACGTCCTGTTCACCACCAGCACCTATAGCTTCAACACGCATAGTAAATCGAACGAGCTGAGGATCCTCGATACCAAGACCAATGAGAGCACGCAGCTGAGTAAGGACGCGGCCGACAGCATCAACTGGCTTGACGAGGACAGCTTCATCTGGCTACAAAGTGGCAAAGATGGTGTGACAGATCTTTACCATGGCAGTGTGAGCAACTTTCTCAAAGGCCCCATCGAGCTTGGTCAGAGCCATTACGTTGCAGGCTCAGTCCCAGGTCCAGCCGGAGACCTCAAGGTGGCGAAACTGAGCGATGTTGAATACGCCATAGCGTTGTCAGCACAAGCGAGCCGACACGGGCATTTGTTCAACCCAAAGAAGGCGAAAACCCTGCAGAGCTCGGCTAGGCTCTACACTGGTCTCTACGTTCGCCATTGGGATGAGTACGAGGGCAAAGAGAAGAATGCGATTTGGTACGGCAAGCTCAGCAAGGACGACAGCGGGAAGTTCAATCTCTCGAAGCTCACAAACGCCCTGAAGGACACGAACCTGGAGTCGCCCATCAAACCGTTTGGTGGT
Source organism: Cladosporium sp. IMV 00045 (assembly GCA_001931905.2). NCBI lineage: Eukaryota > Fungi > Ascomycota > Dothideomycetes > Cladosporiales > Cladosporiaceae > Cladosporium > Cladosporium sp. IMV 00045. The sequence continues at coordinate 20,309 of MSJI02000505.1, read as the reverse complement.
ACTGACAACTTCGATGTCAGCTCTCGTGGCATTGTTTTCGTCTCCAAAGATCCGGAGGTGAATCCTGCTCTGAACACGAAATGCAACGTGTACCTACTCAACGTAGAGTCGTGGACGCAGAGCTCATCAGCAAGGCCAAGGCGAGTTGTCGTGGATGGTTTTGAGGGCGCATCAAGCTCACCTGTTTTCTCGCCTGATGCGCTCAAAGTGGCTTTTCTTTCGATGCAGCGAAACGGCTACGAATCTGACCAGAACAGAATATTCGTCGTTGGCGACTTGGACGGTGCTGCTCTTCAAGTTTCGACCAAGGATGGCATTGTCGCCGCTCAGTCTGGATGGGATCGCAGCCCATCTGCGATCTCTTGGACAATTGATGGTAAAGGCATCATAGCCACTGCCGAGGACGAAGGACAGGCACGTCTCTTCTTGGTGCAACCCGGCCAATTTGCACCTCTTCGTCTCACAGAGAAAGGCTCCGTGGGCGATGTGAAGCCCCTCAAGGAGCAAGGGAAGATTTTCTACACGGGCTCATCCCTGATTGACAGCTCCTACTTTGCCATCATCGAGGTGGTACCCGAGAAACCTCAAGAAACCGCGCTTCTGACTTGGAGCAACTCTTTCTCGAGCAACGGAACCAAATTTGGGCTCAAGCCAAAACAAGTGTCTTCCATCTGGACTCCAGCGAGTAATCCGAAGATCAACAAGGAAGTGCATTCATGGGTACTGAAACCCAGCAACTTCGAAAGTTCGAAGACCTACCCAGTAGCCTACCTGATCCACGGTGGGCCGCAGGGAGCCTGGGGTGACAGTTGGTCCACGAGATGGAACCCCGCTGTGTTTGCGGAACAGGGCTTCATCGTGATCGCTCCGAACGTGACTGGGTCTACTGGATACGGACAAGCTTTCACTGATGCCATCAACAAGAACTGGGGAGGCGATCCATACGAGGACATTGTCAATCTGTACAAGTGGGTTGACGAGAACTTCCCCGAAGCTGACAATGATCGCGCCGTGGCTCTTGGTGCAAGCTACGGCGGGTACATGATGAATTGTACGTTCAGCCGGCCTGCCACTTAATCTGATAGCAGCCACTGACAACTCGCACAGGGATCCAAGGCCATGACCTCGGCCGCAAATTCAAAGCCCTGGTCTGCCACGACGGCATCTTCAGCTGCTCCAACATGCTGTCGACAGAAGAGCTCTACTTCCCCCTCTTCGACCTGGGCGGCACACCCTGGTACAACCCACACTTTTCCCGCCCCAAACCCACCAGCAGCACCACCACCGCGGCGAAAACACACCCCTTCTCCTCCACCACCATCAGCAACTGGCGCCGCTGGGACCCATCCGAGCACCTCGACAACTGGGCCACGCCGCAGCTCGTCATCCACAGCTCCAAGGACTACCGCATCTGCATTTCCGAGGGTCTTGCGGCGTTCAACGTCCTGCAGGCTCGCGGGGTGGAGAGCCAGCTGCTCACGTTCCCGGATGAAAACCACTTTGTCTTGAAGCCGGAGAATAGTCTCGTGTGGCATAAGACGGTGCTGAATTGGATCCGGAAACATGTGGGCTTGTCGCCTTATGTGGATGATGATGTGGAGGACGATGAGTATTTTGGTGGTGTTAAGGAGGAGGAGGATGAAGAGGCGTAGGAGAATTCTGGGCTAATTGTCGAATGGCAGCGAGAGTAGGGATCGATGTCGAAAAGTCTGTTGGGTAACCGGGTAATCGTGTATGGTGAATCTGGAAAAGCTCTATGTAATTGATTGTTATGTCGATACGGAAGGCTATAATGTGACACAGGCGATATGCTCACGTGTGCATTCTGATGTTGATAACAAGCTTCAGTGCCACCGACAGGACGTCGATCCGAGGTGGTATAGTATCGATATCGTGAGGTAGGAATTATTTAATCTTGCAATTCATTGTCTCTTCGAATAGCATGCTCTTATGCTGATCATTGTGCTTGATTCTACTTGCGTATTTTACTCCGCGCTGTCTTGTTAGTCTAGAAAGCGACAATCAATCCTTCCAGTACCTAGTGGGATGCTACGCTGACTGCAGCACAGGATCGATTGACTTTGCCACCGGCTATAGCTATTCTCCGGTGCGGCTGAGAGAGACCAACATATTGCGCGTATTTTCCACCACGATTTACAAAAAATCGCTAGATGAATCTCGCAAGAATAGAGGCCGCTTAGAAACGTCGAGACAAAAAAAAAAAAAATTGGAAATCTATCATAAATCAAAAAACCAAAGAGACGTCCACCGGCTACACAGACGCAGAGCTCCTCAAACTCGACCCCGAACTCGAAGCTCTCTTCAAGAAACGAGGCATCCCAACAGTCCCTCCACCGACACGCGAAAACATCCACATAGTACGCAAAGGCTTCGCCGGCGCCATCGCTCGCTTCAACAAATCGCCCTTCGCCCAAAACGCCCTCCCATCCGAGCCCAACTGGACAGAAACCGACCACGCCGTGCCAGCCAGCAATGGCCGCAAAGTGCCCATCCGCATCTACAAACCTGTCAAACCAGAACCCAAAGGCCATGCAGTCCTCCTCTTCGCACCAGCAGGAGGCTGGTGCCTCGGCGGTCTCGACACCGAAGCCTTCCTGTGCCGACTCTTCTGCAGCCGGCTGGGAATGCTCGTCGTCAACATCGCGTACGGCCTCTACCCGGAAGTAGCCTTCCACGTGCCGCAGCAAGACTGCCTCGACGTGGGCAAGTGGGTGGCGGCGAATGCGCGGTCGCTCGGAGGCGATCTGAGCGCGGGGTTTGTTTGGGGTGGCAATTCGGGGGGTTGTACTTGGATGGCGGCCGCAGTGCATCGTTGGAGGGAGGAGGTGGGCTTGGGCTTGCCGCGTGTCACGGGGTGTTTTTGGCTTTGTCCCATTTTTACGGATGAGTTTGAGGATGGGGAGGGGAGGAGGCGGACGAAGTATGATGCGGTGAAGGAGAATAGGAGCTTGGAACAGTGTAAGGATGCGCCTTTGATGAATCGTGAGATTTCGAAGAGTATTGAAGGTATTATATTCTGAAGCAATGGATCATGCTCAGAGACTGACACTGGCTGACAGGACTGATCACATACGACTTCAGCTCAGAGCTTCTCTCGCCACTGAGATTTAAAAGCCACGATGGTGTGGGAGCCACGTATGCCGCGGTCGCTGGGATTGACCCATGGCGAGACACTGGTGTGCTCTACGCCCAAGAAGTACGAAGAGACAACCTTCCCGCCAAGCTGGATGTCTATCCTGGTTTGCTACATTCATGGTGGTCTACTTTCCCTCAGATCGACGCGACTAAGGAGTGGCTCAGACGCAGTCTAGCGGGAATGCAGTGGGTGTTGGAGAATGGGCCAAATGCGAAGGGTAGCACCGCAAAGCTTTGAAGACAGAAGTGCTCGATCTACATGTACACCCATCCGCTTAGGTGTCTCGCTACCTTGAGGACCATGTACCAGTAGAGTACACTCAAGGCCACGTAGGAGAAGCGTAGACAGGAAAGGCTTCCGTCAAGAGAAGGTGCATGTTACACACATCAAGTAATGACTACCCTCGACAGGCGAGGGTAGAGTCTTGGTTGAAACCTATACTTTTGTTGCTGTTAGCGAGCATTCGAGAAGAAGTTTCCACAAGCGAATTGGCAATATTATGCGATTTCAGTAATCCCATTTCTAAACATTACGACAAGCATTTGTCGATGCGTCGCATTTCATACGGCTCTTCCTAAGGCTGTATGGTGATTTGGATCTCATCCTTGTACATTGTGTCTTTTCCCTCTTGCGGTGTGCTGGTGGATATTGGTGATGAAAATGCGAACGTACCATTATGATTAATCAGTGTATGTTGAGACACAGCACGTCGTGCATAGAATAGATAGGTCCATACCTGCAATATCCAGGTGGTGGTGAAGTCAAAGAAGAAGTTTGCTTGGAATTCGCAGAGTGAAAGAGAAGCTCCCGGCGCCGGCCGCATTCACCTCCGCTAGTGTCCTTTGCCTCCTTTGTGGTTTACCTAACGCGGGCTTAGCCGATTAGACGTGCCACGTTAATGGATCCAGGGACGATGACCAGGTACTTGAGGCATGATGACAACTGTAGGTATTCGGCAGGATTGATTGCTAATACACGGACCGATTCTTTTCCTTCTACAACAATTCCAATATGATCTTCTGATTCTCATTCACTCTCACGCTTTTCCTTTGACCATCTCGCATGTACATTCTCCCCATTAGTCGCAAAAGCCAACTTTCTTTATTCTTTACGTCAACCTTGAATCCTCCCTTTGTTTTCTGCGAAGGGTTGTGAATAGACAATATCACCGGGCCTTCGGAGGCTCTCCTTCGCGATCCAGAGGTATGTCAACAGTCCTCGTATTGCAGGTGCTCGGTTGAAGCACTTGACTGACATTCCGCTCGAGAAGTCGACGATAACAACAATGAAGTCTGCCACGACCCGAGCCTTCTACCTCGCAGTCTTCGCACTCTTTACCGGTGACTGCGCAGCTCAGCAGGCCTCTCCCGCCTCTTCATCGTCAAATCCAGATGTCTGCGCTGTAAGCAAACCGTCCGATCCGGCTTGCGACCAAGAAGCCCTTCTAAACGATCTGCAGTTTGAACCAAAAGCAAAAGTATCCGACGCATGCGCATCCTACGCCGAGCTCAATGACCTGAACGACAGAGTCAATCCTTACGTGCGAAACCTAGCCAAGAACACCGACTTCTTTTCCTACTATCGATTAAACCTATACAACAAGAATTGCCCATTTTTCGGCGATGACGAGGGCCTATGCGGTAACATCGCTTGCGCGGTGACAACATTGGAGAAAGAGGAGGATATTCCAGATGTATGGAAGGCGGAAGAGCTGAGTCGACTGGAAGGACCCAAGGCGCATCATCCGCCACGAAAGCAACAGGTGGAACTCAAACGGCCGCTGCAGGGAGAGCTTGGAGAGGCCGTCGGAGAAAGCTGCGTTGTGGAATACGATGACGAGTGTGACGAGCGGGATTACTGTGTGCCGGAGGACGAGAGCGCGACCGCCAAGGGAGACTATGTGAGTCTGGTCGACAATCCGGAGAGGTTCACGGGGTACTCTGGCGAGGGCGCGCACAGGATATGGGAGGAGATCTACCGCGAGAACTGTTTCTCAAAACCGACAGAGCCTCAAGGTGTCAGCTCCCCTGGTCTGTCACCGTTCCACATTTTCTCTCAGAACCAAGCGCAGGCCGCTATGGATTTCAAACAGGTTGTCAAGGCACATGGCAGAGAGCAAGCACAACTGTCAGGCTCACCTCAAGAAACTCTTGATTTCGAAGATGAGTGCCTGGAGAAGAGGGTTTTCTACAGAGTCATCTCCGGAATGCACGCTTCGATTTCGACGCACCTCTGCTACGACTACCTCAACCAATCAACTGGAACCTGGGGACCCAACCTGCAATGCTACAAAGAGCGTCTCCACAACCACCCGGATAGGATCTCGAACCTTTACTTCAACTACGCATTCGTCCTCCGCGCAGTTGGGAAACTCCGCGATTACGTCCAGGACTATACTTTCTGCACCGGCGACCCTGAACAGGACGCCTTGACCAAGCGAATGATCACTACTCTCGCCGACGTCGTCCCCGAAGGCCCCAAGATCTTCGACGAGAGCATCATGTTCCAGGACAACACGCTCGGAGGCATCGAGCTCAAGGAGGACTTCCGCAACCGCTTCCGCAACGTGAGTAGGATCATGGACTGCGTTGGCTGCGACAAGTGCCGCCTGTGGGGCAAGGTGCAAACGAACGGCTTCGGCACCGCACTGAAAGTCCTGTTCGAATTCGGCAATGGTTACACAGGCGAGGAAAAGCCCCTGCTCCGCCGCACAGAGCTGGTGGCGCTCGTCAACACTCTCGACAAAATCAGCAGCGCCTTGAAAGCCCTGGAGTATTTCCGCGAAGCAGTAACCGCCGAAACCAACGGCGAAGCGCCCAAGCCCATCTCCCAAAAAGACCCCCAACACCCGCCCGCGCCAGGCTCACTGGATACTCCCAAAGCCCAACCCGCGGACCTCGACGACCTCGACGACTTCGAAGACCTCGACTCCGACGCCTTCGCCACCAAAGCCGACAAACCTCAACGCCAAGCACCCACGATCGCAGAAGCTTTCCATCAGGAACTCGACCTCGTCTGGCGCGCGCTCAAATTCGTCCTACACTCTTGGTTCATGTTGCCTAAGCGCTTGGGCGAGATCGCGTTCGCAGAAGCGTACAGGCTGTATACCTACTGGCTTGGCTATCCCGTGCCGGCGAGGGCGTGGGAGTTCAAGTTCCCTTCGAGGGATGAGCTTTGATTTTGGTGCGGTTGTAGATGTCTCCGGTTGTTTGTTGAGGTCGGCGCTTTTCAGGGTCATTCTTTTCGTTTCTCGTTTCGGCATTTATTGGCGTTGGCAAGATGGTGGGAGTTTCGCTTTTTTTTTTTAATATATATACATCTCAGCATCGAAAACGGAATTTTCTCAAAATTCTGATGTTGTTCATTTACAAAACACCCTTTTGAAGGGCCATAAGAGGAAGAACTGTACAAACATAGGAAGTATTAATCTGAGCACAATATTCCAACTTACTGCGATCAAAGAATACTGGCTCTGTTCTTGTATCACCAAGGTGAGCCGCTTTGTGTAGGTGACAGTGTGAGTCGGCTGATGAATTGTTTGAGAAGTATGCGTGCCATTGGGATGAGCAATGTCAGCACGAGTGCCAGTTGCTCACATGGAGGCCATGCCGGAGATGCAAGTTGCCTTATGAGGTTCCCTCGAGTCCCAAGCCTCGATGGTGTGCTTTGTCAGTGCGATGGTATCTTCTTCACGTCTATACACGTTTCGAAGCTTCACGGCAGTTATTATTGTATTGCACGATATATGCCATTGTGCCAGTTTCGGGTGGTGAATATACGGAGGTGAAGGCGATGTCGTGATATCTGCGTCCAATGGCATCTTGAAATCCTATCGTCTGCATGCGCTTCTGAGGAAATATAACAGCGACGTTGACGAAACCTGGGAGTTTCTGGTTTCACTGCTTTTCTTCAAGGCTTTCTTTGATCTCATGTTGGTGCTCGAACTCGTTTCAAGGACCGCGTTCAACGCCATTTTCTCCTGGAAGGTGGGATGTCGGGGGACGTCCTCTGGAGGGGTTCCAAATTTTGGAAGGGGGCACAACATCTGTGAGAGGCCTTGCGACAAATCCAAACATTACGGCCTCCCTGCACTGCCATGCCCTTCATTCTTTCGAGCATAATAAAGAATGCCTGACTTACGGACAACAACAAGACTGGTGGTTGTGATTGCAGCCAGCAAATTTGTCTTGAACATTCGAGGCATCGTTGAAAACCATCAACCGGAAGATTAGATTGCCAGCCGCTCTGCTGCTGAGAGACACTTTCACAGGATGAACTCGGACATTTTTCCCACCGGAACCTCAACACCCACCGCCTCTTAGCTTTCAAGTGGCGATCAGAGCTTGGCCGCATGAAAACACGGGAAGATTTGCCTCTGTCTGCCTCTTGATCGTACTGACCGCTACGGCACAGCAGCCTGGCGGTATGCAGTCTCCTCAATGGAACATAACAGCACATTCAGATGACCTGGTGGATTGTTTGATGGATCTGCTACTTCCGGAGGTACCAGATCACTTCCGCCTCCTAGCCCAGCAGCTGCACCGGCAGGGAGAGAATCAACAAGGAAGAGACATCACTCAATATTTGGGCTATCATCACCAGGACGAGTTTGGTCAGCCGTTGTGCTGGCCGAAATGAAATCGACTGGCCGATCATCTTCCCTTTGCTATTTGGAGAAGAAATACATGCATTTCTGGCATGACAGGCGTGCCAGGGACGGTGAAAGCGGCTCTGATATAGCCCTGTGGGTCTATAACAACGATCTTCGTGGTCCTGGCTTGAATCACCCCAGACGTTTGTCTCCCTTGAATTATGGAGGTAGGGGCTCGCCTTCAAGATCACCATAATGTACCCACTGGGGCGTTCTTAGGTACTCACGGTCTTTGCCAATAATCACAGCAACTGTTGGTTGCGATGGGAGGCAAAAGGTGGGCAACGCGACAGCTTCTACGGCTCGTCGAAGGCGGTCAACTGAGATGCAATGGAGCTCGCAACCATCGCAGTCACCGCTCTATCTGTCATGCTCCAGCGTGCAGTGAAACTTGGGTTTACTGCATGAACGTTCAAAGTTTCCTGACCGTTGGATGCACGTTCTTAACAGCCAACTACACACGCGCTGGTCCCTTTCCATCCGAGACAGGAGAGCGGATTTTGAATTACCATGACCGGATGCAATAACAATATGGCCATGCAATAATACCAACAAGCGGTGCGGAAAGGGACCAAGAAAGCTGTATAAAGATGCGGTCCTCGCACCCCCAAACCGATACCTTCTTCTCATCATCCAACAAACAATCAACTCATCACATCCACCACCTTCGTTTTCCAAAACAACCCCAAATCCATCACAATGGCCTTCATCAAGACTCTCCTCATCGCCTCCGTGGCCGCCATCGCCTACGCCGCTCCCCAGGGTGCCTCTGACGGCAAGACCGAGGCCGAGATCAACGAGCAGAAGAACGGTGCCATGTGCGGCAACGGCCAGAAGCTCGCCTGCTGCAACAGCGGCGAGGACCTCATCGGTCTTAACTGCCTGAACGTCCCCGTCCGTAAGTTATAGACTGCAATTCATCAAAGCCTCACGACATCAGCTAACCGATCTCCCCAGTGGCCATCCCCATCCAGAAGTCCTGCGGCTCCAACGTCGCTGCCTGCTGCCAGACTGGCTCCGCCGACGTAAGCCATTCCAACACTACCTATTCACGACGATCGCTCGACTAACAACATCAAACAGGGCAACCTCATCAACCTTGAGGCCAACTGCCTTTCCCTCCCTCTTTAAGCGTCTCGCCTTTGAGCGCTTTTCCCGCATAGGGGTCTAATGGGATTCGGCCATGTGATCCTGGGGGTTTTTTGACCATCTTCGCTTCTTGGGTGTGATGATGATCTGGTTGATCAGAGGACGATTCGGTCCTCTTTCTTCCAGCATCTCTTCTATGAAATAGCTTTTATCGACGAATTTACCTTCTTCTATCATATCGTTCCCTGTGCAATTGGTGTCTTTGTGTTGATCTTCGTTGCTTTCATGTATTCCAGAAGTCCAAACGATAGGAGTTCCTTTCGCGATAGATCTTCAATATGTGTCTAACTTTAACAGTCGCTTTTTTTTCTCTCGGGTTTTCTTTCATGCATATAAGGTAGTGATGATTGTTGTTGCAGCGGACTCGCGCAGTCTCCGGGGAAGGGCTGATAAATTGCTGACATGTGATGCCAGCTTTCACTTGGCGCATACATCGACCGCTTTGTTGTCCTTACCTACCTTATCAATACAAAGCACTCTCGCTTCAACTCACCAACATTTGAAGATAGTTGCACATATATGTGGACAATTGGAAACCCCGTATCGAAGTGAACAGATTTACGAAATATACGCCTCCCAGCTTCAATGACGTCGTCACGATAAGCACCAGACTGCACCCAATCTTATCAACATCATCGACAACGATACAACCCGCGTACTCCTCACGCCCACATCCTCCCACCCAACAACCACGCCAAATCCGACCATGTCAACAGCCGGACAATTCTCCACCAAAAATCCGACCATCAAACGCATCCTGAAAGAAGCCTCGGAGCTCGCCAACTCCCCTTCAGCAGACTACCACGCCGCGCCCCTCGAAACGGACCTATTCGAATGGCACTTCACGATCCGCGGCCCACCATCGCCGAGCGCATACGAGAACGGCCTCTACCACGGACGCATCGTGCTGCCGCCCGCGTACCCGCTCAAACCGCCCTCGTTCCGCTTCCTCACGCCCAGCGGCCGCTTCGAAGTCAACCGCGAAATCTGCCTGTCGATCAGCGGCCACCACGAAGAGAGCTGGCAGCCCGCGTGGGGGATACGCACGGCGCTGGTCGCGATTCGCAGTTTTATGGATACGGATGCGAGGGGCCAGTTGGGCGGCATGGAGGTCGCGGAGGGGGTGAGGAGGAGGTTGGCGGGGGAGAGTAGGGCGTGGAAGTGTGTGGGTTGTGGCAGGGGAAATGAGGAGGTTATGAAGGAGCAGGAGGAGGCGGTTATTGCGGGTGAGGGAGGGGGGAAGGAGGACGAGGTGCCGGAGCAGTTGAGGTTGGCGTTTAGAGAGGATTTGGCGAAGGGCGAGGGGAAGGCGAAAGTGGAGAGCGAGGCGGATGCTGCCTCTTCGGAGAACAGTGGGATTGTGGCAGAGCCTGCTACTTCTCAGCCTGTTCCTGTTGCGGCTCCGCAGCCTCCGCCTGCAACGCGAACGGTGCCAACTCCTACGGCACAAGTACAGCAAAGACGTCCGCCAACGGCACAGGTAGAGGACATCCCAGTTTGGATTGACAAGGCGATCATTGGCATCCTCTTCGCCATCGTCGCTATCGTCTGGATTAGGTTCTTGGGGTGACAGCCGGAAGGCTATGGATTACTCAATTTCTATCGAACCATCCCTATGGGGACAGTAGGCGGCATCAGCGCCTCCCTCCAAGCTGGCAGGTCTGCACCAGCGTCAGAGCGCAAATCGCTCCCCACCACGCTTCCTTCTACATCATGAGCTACTCCGACCATGTCGACATCCTGGGGTATGCTGCCGCTGTCGGTTCCAATCGCTGTCGACCCAGCTATCGCGCTGGCCATCAGCAAGTCCGACCACGATTCTACGAAAACGTCATCGCCAGCATTCAACAGCTCCTCGCCGAGAGACTGCGACCAGTGGCTCGGGTGCAAGCAGCAGAGAGTCATGAGCTGCGCGTCTACTTCGTTCCGCGTCTCATGCCGAGTCCTTGACCAGGCGTCTGAAGTGGCAATGTGGAGCAGCCAATGGTGCAAAGCTTCTTTCTCGGGATCGTGTGAAACCTGTTGGTGAGCGCCAGGCTGATTCATGGCGGTATGCATGCCTTTGAGCAGAGTTGGTAGGAAGTTCGCCTGGCGTTTTGAGAGGGATTGCAAGAGGCCGTCCCATAGAAGATATGCGCCGTTCATGGGCGCGCCGAGCCTGTGGGAGATTAGTTACGTATTTTGCAGATTTTCGGGTGATATTGGACACATACCCTCTGTCTGAAGGATACAACAACTTCTCTCCAATCAACGTCCCCGTAAATACCGCAATGGCAGGTTCTTGATCGCGACACAGTGCCTGACATTCGCCCGTGGTCTTCTGAATCAAGTCCTGTGCAGATCCGCCCTTCCCCTTGAGAGTCTGCTTCCTCGCACTTCGAAAGTCCTTCAGAATCCTCCTGCCGTCCTCCCTCACCTGCTGCAAATCCACAGCAGCCACCTCCACGGGCTCAACAACCGGCTCCTCCGCCAATCGACTCCAGTAGACCCTCCAAAGCCACTCCAGCGCCTGCCCACACACCGCCACCAAACGCTGCACGCTCGGCAACTCCTCGTGCGTCGCCTCGTGTCTCAGCGCCACAAACTCATCCGGCATTTCGATCTGCCTGGCGATTTCCAGCATACTGCTCGGCTCCAGCGCTCTCTCGCGGTTTCGACCGATGTCGCAGAAGCCCGTGACGAAGCGCGTGAAAGCGGCCGCGTAGACGGCGCGGACGCTGAATATTGAGTTCACGGACAGGTTGTGGTGCAGGATTGCGTCGACGAGGAGAGCGGTCGATTCGACGGCGTGGGGGAGGTTTCCGCGCAGTTTCCAGGCCATGATGCGGTCGACGGCGGGGCGGCGCAGGTCTTCTGTTGAGGTCGTGTCGAGTGAGTAGAGTTGTTGGCGGACGGCGAGGAGGTCGGATTGTGTGCGCCACGGGGTTATTGTGTAGCGAGACATTGCGATGGTGTTGAGCGTCTGCTCGAGATTTTCGAAAAGTCTAGTCAGCGTGCTTATGCCGTAATGTAACACTGTATCCTTGTATCTGGGATTGATGTATTTTGGTGTTCTGAGTTGCTATCTCCCGGAGAATTCACAAGCAGAATTTGGTAATCCTTAGTAAGCCTTGCCGTACGAGTGATATAAGTCCAGTTCCGTCCGGTCGGTGTAGTCGCAATTTACTCGAAACAGTATCAACACTATGAAGCCAATTTTCGATCCAAAACTCACTCGTTGGCGGCGCTACAAGAAGTTTTCCAACCCAGACAACAGTCCGTGAAGTTCTGGTTTAAGGGTTAGGACTTTGCCTCAACCCTAACCCCTGCGAGTCGTCTGCTTTTTTGCTGCCTGCCCCAGATTCCTCTGCAACGGCTCTGCATCGGCACGAGCCAGCTGGCCCAGGTCGTCCGAAGGCCTTCACCAACGTCATTTGCTTAAGAATTATTAACCTCAAGCTGTATCATAATTACGAGCCACTTCCCGGTCAAACCTCAGCCTTGTATATCTCGCTAAATCGTTCTCGAAGATCAGGCCTTTACATGCCACGTCTGCCGGGAGATTCCGAGTCGATCGTTCAAGAGCAGCATGTCTTCAGGCCATCAGGCCAATGGCGGTTTCAACGGCCAGCCGGCTGAACTCGTTGCTGGCCATTTCGAGGTATGTCCTATCGAATGTTTATTTTTGCTACAAGCTGACGGTATGTCACGTAGGCAGAGATTGATCCAAATGTCAGCGATTCCGAGAGCTTGCAAGACAGACTCGAAGTAATCTTCGAGAAAAGCGATTCCCAACCACGAAGGCGAGCTTCTCTGCAAGCATCCGAGCAACAGCCTCGCCTACGGCCTTCAGCACATCGGAAAACAACATCTTGCTTTGTTCATTCATTGCTTTCTTACAGAGCACAAGATGGCCATTGGACGCCCAACGAAGAGGCCGAAATGGCCACCAAAGCCACAGACAAGGTCACTGACACCCATCATGACCAAGTTGACCCTCAGACCCAATCCCGCCTTTTGTCGAAGAAACAGCTCTCGGATATGGCATTCAACATCCGAGAGCTCTCCAAGAAACTCGGCCACATTCGACTACTTCTCAAGGTTCGAAACGTCTTCCTCCTGACGAAGGTACACGACAAGAAACTCATTGCATTTACACGAGATGTGTCGAAGTGGCTATTGCAGCAGAGAAACGCCGATGGTGATCTCTACACGGTGTGGGTGGAAGACACGATGAAGAACAACAAAATCTTCGATGCCGAAGGCCTTGCTCAAATGGACCCCTCTTACCGGGATCGAATCAAGTACTGGAACGCCGAATTATGCAGGAAAAAGCCACATCAATTCGAAATAGTCGTTGCGCTGGGCGGCGACGGGACTGTACTTTACTCATCCTGGCTCTTCCAGCGCGTCGTACCCCCCGTCATGTCTTTCGCCTTGGGCTCGCTGGGATTCCTCACAAAATTCGACTATAACGACTACCACAACACTCTCACGCGGGCATTCGCAGAAGGTGTAACCGTCTCACTCCGCCTCCGATTTGAAGGAACCATCATGAGAGCACAGAAGCGAGCAGACACCGACAACGAGGAAAGAGACCTAATCGACGAGCTCATAGGAGAGGATCGCGACATGGCTTCCACCCACAAACCTCAGGGCACGCACAACATTTTGAACGACATCGTACTTGACCGAGGTCCGAATCCGACCATGAGCACGATCGAGGTCTTCGGAGACGAGGAGCACTTCACCACCGTGCAAGCTGACGGCATCGCCGTCGCCACCCCGACCGGATCTACTGCGTACAACCTGGCCGCCGGCGGCAGCTTGTGCCATCCGGACAACCCGGTCATACTCCTAACAGCCATCGCGCCTCATACGCTAAGCTTCCGCCCCATCATCTTACCCGACACCATGGTATTGCGACTGGGTGTGCCTTACGACGCGAGAGCCAGCTGTTGGGCTAGTTTTGACGGCAAAGAAAGGTAAGCTCACGCCCCCAGACACCTTTCTGTATTTTCAACTAATGGCGACTAGATGCGAGCTGAAACCCGGCGACTACGTCACAATCTCGGCCTCGCGCTTCCCATTCCCTACCGTCCTGCCCCTCGACAGGAAGAAAGAGGACTGGGTCGACAGCATTTCGCGCACGCTCAATTGGAACAACAGGCAGCGGCAGAAGGCTTTTGACGATGCGAAGGCGTCCAAAGGAAATCAATAAATGTTGCTAAACTCATGTTAAATTTGTGCAAGAATGCACGACGAATCTCATCGCACTCAAAAGACTCCAGATAGTTCAAAGACAATCGCGGCTTTGTGGGTGCCCTGCCAACATAAGCCCCTGGAAATCGGAAATGAAGCCTCATGTCGTCTTTTCGACTCAATGACAGTTTCCACCTCGCTCCAACCGACTCACTTGACTGGTATCTTCAAACGCCCATTGCTCCCTCAACTCGTGTCGATCCTCCTCCATCTCAACAACTCCCGCATGGGCCAGCTGTGAAATTTTGTATTGACCGAGAGGATATCCCCGCCGATTCTCAGCGCTGGGCACGCGCCGATGCGTATTCGATGAAAGAGTGGCGCATAAGGAGAACAATGCCGCACGAAAGTGAGCGCGGAAGAGAGAAAAAACACCCTTTCTGACTGCTTCTAAGTCATTTTTCAGACAAGACATAGCAAACTTTTCATTTCATCGTAGGAGTTTTCTGCAAGACCAAACCCAAAGTGAAAGCTCACTTCTGCAATCGAGCAAATTTCCCCCCTCTCGCAGAGGACACTCGTCTTCCTTCCAGGGTGATGCCAAGACGAGATGGAGTCGCCAACCATCGTCGTCGTCGTCGTCCCTCTGCTGATACATTTGCATGGGTCCTTGACCCCTCCTTACTCTCCCGTGGCAGTGAAAGAGAAAGTCCCCCATGATCCATTCTTAATTTCCCCCTCGAAAACGCCGCTTCCCATTCCAGCGTGCCGACACGAGCTCATCTGTCTTTCCCAATAGCAAAAGGAGCCAATCACTGCTCCTTGGGATAAAAGATCTCAGGGTACCGGTGCGTGACATCCACCACCGCGTCGACAGCGTTGAAATCTGCAAAACCCGCCCCCCTTCGTCAGCAAAAACTGTTTTTCTCTCATTTGCCTCGCGCCATGGCTCCCATCCACGCCGCGAGCGAGCGCCGACATGGCCAAGAAGGGGCGAAAGAAAAGAAAGAAAACTCACCAATCGAACTCTCCGGCCCGAAATCAGTGCTGGCCATGACCCGCACGCTCAGGTCGTTCTGCACTTTGCCGATGATTTCCACCGCGTGGTTGAGCTGGAGGTGAGCGTCCTGTTCAACAAATTCTCTCAGTCAGAAGGATTCAAAATAGAAAAGACTCTCGTTCTCAGAAAAGTCGAAAGAGCGCAGGGAAAGCACAAGAGGTTATGAATGATGCCCTCTTTTCTCGGATTCTTTTTGGGAGGGGTTTGAGAGGGAACTCACCCGGTTCAGAAAAACACTAATCTGCCCACCAGCGTCGATCGTGGCCTGCTCGCCGCGCAGCTGGCGCACTTTGCCCAGGATGCGCACGGTTTGGTGGGAGAATTGCTCAAGGTAGGGGGCGGTGATGCGGGGGGTTGATTCGGACATTGTTGTTTCTTTTCTTCGTTGTGTCTCTTGTGTGGAAGTCTCTTGTGTGTGAGAATGGGGAGACTTAGGCAATATGTGTTTTCGTTGTTGAATTGGCGTTGATGTTGTTTGTAGTGGCGAGGCGAGGTTTGGGTGGGTGAGGTTGACGATTTGATGGAGCGGGCGGACGCGTGAAGACGCGCTTTTGGCCATCGGGGCGTGAATTCAATTAACTGGGTGTAAGGGTTAGGGTTGGGCGAGGCTGGCTCTGCACTTTGAGTGGAGGGTGGTGGCGTGAACGTCTGATTCCGTTGCCTTACGTTTGAAATTATGGGGAGGGCAAGATCGAAATATCATATTGAGGGTCAACGGTAGATACGTCGATGGAAGGCTACACAACTCCTCTCTCATCACCTTCCAAAGAGCGCAAAGATTTCACAGGAGCCTCGATCTCGAACAGGATGCTGTGTTACAATGCTGGAAATGCTCTATGCTACATATATGTTCACAATACAACTCTGCCGGTCCAACCAAAACCTCGACAGAACGGTTTACTCCTGCGTCTGCTCGACACGCTCACGACGGGGAGCTTGCGCACCTGCCTTGCGACTCAGACTTCTAGTCTTCTGCGCAACCGCCTTCTTCACCTCACTCAGCACGCTACGCCTGGCCTGCTCCATCGCCACTCTCGTGGGCTCGTCCACCTCGGCGTGCGCAGCCTCCCGTGACGGAGCGACGGGCGGTGTTTGAGGGTGGGTCTTGTCCCAAGCTGCTTCGAGCTTGCTCCTGAAGCCCGCCACATCCATGACGGCTTCTTCGTGTGCGCGCGGCGCGCGGTGGCGAGCGAGACCCATCGGCTGGTGGTCGATGGTCTCTGGCCAGGCTTCGGCGTACTCGGCGTCGAGCTGGTTGGCCCACTTGACGACAATGCCCGCTGTGCTGAAGATCGGGGCGTTTTCGCGCTGGAAGCGGGCGCGGAGGGGACCACGCCTAGGAACGAAGCTCGCGGGATTGGCAGGGAAGCCCGGGAGCGCGGCCAGGATTTGATCTTGCTGCTGCGCCTCAGGGAGGCTCTTGTTAACTTTCTGTGTCGCTTCCGCCACTGCGTCGACTGAGAGGCGCATCCTTTGGCTCTTTGTGTCCAACGCGCTCAATTGGTGCTGAATCTCGGGTACATTCCTCTCCGCTGCCTCGATGGCGTCGGCCGGAGACTCCAACTTTCGCATCAACTCTGCTCGTCTCGCTTCGATCTTATCCATTCCGCCCTTTTCGTACTCCTTTGATAACCGCAGCATGATTTTGGCGTCTCGCGCGCGTCCCCTCTCGGCCTCATCGAGCCTTGACTGCTGAGTCCGCACACCTATGTCCTCCTGGTCAATCAACACGGCGGCGAGGTCGGCTATGCTGTTGGCGCGCTGGTCGAGCACGGCGTTCACCCGCATCTTCTTCTTCATGTGCTTGATCACGTCGTAGACGTTTTCCTTCTTGCTGCCGCCTCTCCCGTCAAGCTTTTCCTGCAGTCTCTCGATTTCCTTGGGGGAGTGGTTCAGCGACAGCATCGCAGGGCGGTCCCATGATGTCTCGTGCAGCATTCGCCATTCTCGCAGCTTCCTGAACGCATGGCGGCCTTGGGCGTCGGCGTGCGCGCTCGCGGGGATTGACAGGGTCCAGAGAGGGCGCCAGAGATCTTTTCGCAGGTGGGTGAAGGAGGTGTTTGCGCCAGTGTCGGGGAATTGCTTAGCTACTTGAGCATTCTGATTTGAAGTCAGCTGGGTGAAGGGTAGGTTGATGCTAGACGGAGGAGGAACTCACGTTGAGGGTAGGACTGAAGGAGTAGAGCACCTGGTTGGTGCGCACATGGCTGTATGCGTAGATCACACGCTGACTGGGCGGCATTGTGGTGATGCAGTGCCGGGTGTGATGGCCAGTGTGGGAATGGTATGCGCGCCCTGCACTGCTCTTTGGATACCTGGTAGTGCTTGGGGGAGAGATTCTTGACGGGACGTTAGCCGCTACGGTGGACGGCAGTGAGGTCTCCCCCAATTCAAAGCGCACTCCCGAGCGTCTCCGCATCTCTTAAATCCAGCCAGAGCAATACGCCCACCCGGAGCCGGACTGATCGCAATGATAAGCCGAAGGGCGATGATCGGCTGCCTGGCTTTGGGGTCAGCTGCGTGCAATTGATTGAAGCTTCACGTAAACCATTTGATTAATACACTTGGTTAATACCTTACTCTCTCCCTCAATGCTCTGCTGGTTCTGGCTGTACTGTTCTCATTCATAGCTGTTGTTCATCCTCTCTCCCCGCCCACACAAATCACTTGACGGGATGAATGGCCTCCAAGCCCTCCGCCCAGTCAGTCCAGCAACAACCAAACAGTGCCGCCATTCGCCGTGATAGACCATGGCTGCTACCATACGTACTTCCCACCAAGTCGCCTTGTCTTGAAACCATTCGCTGAACCTCGCAATAGAACCGCCGTCTTCGTAACTTGCATTCGATCTCCTTGCGCAACCTCTCCCTGAACGTCCCGCCCTCGTCGCGTCCGCGAGGCAAGACCATCGACGACGATGCTATCCCCAACACTCTCGTGTCGCCCGCGAAACTTGTCGCTCTGCGCGAGAAGAAAACGCTCGGCCATTCAAGAAGCTCTTCAGACTTGAGACGTGTGCCCGAGGATGAGTCGCAATCGGACGTCGAACACGCAAAGGCGGACAAAGGCTTGCCCAAGAAGGAGCCTGCGAAATCGCAAGACACTGGGAATGGAGCTCCGAAGACACCACCTCGGCCTCCTTTCGCGAGGTTGCGGCGACGCAGTACGTTGGATTGGGCGAACGCGAGCCCTCAGTCTCGCCAGGAAAGACTGGAAGGCATGACGACTGAACGGATGGCGGACGTGTTCTTCAGTCTTCATGTCCCTGACATCGATGGTATGGACTGTCTTGGTACCCTGTGAAAATTGAGAAAGACTCTAACTCAACTCAGACCCAATATACGTCTCGGAAACAGTCGAACATACCATGAATCCGACCTTCCGCTCAATGGACTTCGACATGACTGCACCAGGAACCACACGCTATGATCAGCTCACTGTTCGCATCTGGGTCAAAGGCGCCAAGTGGGACGCCTGGCGACAACTTCTTGACGTGTCGCTCAATCTCCGCGAATTGCAATTTCTCGGTCAACATCTGGAAAATCTAGAGCGTCGGTTGCCGCAGAACGCGATTGTTTTCCACATGTCAGATGGCGTGTATACGACATTCAACACTGTTGCTGAGTACACGCCTGCAAATCCCACGGTACCACTGGCTCGCGCGAACAGCACGCGACCACTTCCCACCAGTTCTTTTGATGCTCTGCTAAGGTTGTCCAAACTCGACGACAGCATCCAAGATGCCGTTGCGACGCGCAACAAAATCGCGGCAGACCTCGAAGCCATCTTGCAAGATAATAACTCCGCTATAGTCGACCGCGACCGCGTCGCAGAGGCCGAAGATCGCCTCAAGACTATCGAGTATGCGAAGAAAACAGTGTCAAAGCAACTGGAGAAAGCACGCACACAGCAGACAGAAAAACGCTCTTCTCTGGCCAACCGACAAAATCTCATGTCCAAAGACACCACGGAAAGCAACAGACAGGCTCAAGAAATGCTCGACGGCCAAGCCATCACCCCCTCAACCCGCAACCAAATCGAACAGGGAAAGAAAGACATCCAAAACCAACGCCGCCGCATCTGCGAAGACCTACAAAAAATCTACCCCATCCAGCCCATCAAAAACAAAGCCCTCGCCTTCACCATCCGCGCCATCCCCCTCCCCAACTCCGAAGACATCGACTCCTCCAACCCCGAACTCGCCGCCGCCGCCCTCGGCCACGTCGCCCACACCCTGCAACTCCTCAGCTTCTACCTCGCCCGCCCGCTCGCCTACCCCGTCACCCCGCGCTCCAGCACCAGCACAATCTACGACGCCATCAGCCTGCTCCCCGCCGAAGCGCGCCGCTCCTATAGCGCAGACGGCGAGAAGACGCTGCGCACCTACCCGCTCTTCTCGCGCGGCGTGCCGCGCTTCCGCTTCGAGTACGCGCTCTTCCTCCTGAATAAGGACATTCAGCTCCTGCTCGAGACGCACTTCGGCGTGCGCGTCTTGGATATTAGACATACGTTGCCGAATTTGAAGTATTTGCTTTATGTGGCGACGGCGGGCGAGGGGGAGTTGCCGGCCAGGAAGGCGGGGGGTGTTAGGGGTTTGATGAGGGGGAAGGGCGATGGGGGTGGGAGTAGGGCTGCGAGTAGCGATTCGGCGAGCTCGGCGCTGAGTGGGTTGTTCTGGAACGCTGGTGGTGGTGGAGGTGGGGGGAGGCAGGTGGAGGATGGGAAGGGGAAAGGGGCGGTGGATAGTTTGAGGCGGAATGCGGGCGTGCTTGATAGGAGGGGTAAGACTTGATGGTGTTGAACGAAGCGTTGTCTCGCTACATCAACATGAAGCCATGTATGAGTATTGATTGCCCTTGTCTCGCGTGTTCCACGCTTCTTGTGGTGTCTCTGAAACTCTGACGTCTGGACCTCTCCTTCTGAGCCATGGCGAATGCTGGTTCCTGTCATAGGCGGAGCTGGATGTCGAAGAATCAGGAAGATCTCGTACCCTGAGTGTTTTTTCGAGAAAGCAAATTTCGCTTTGATTGGTATTCCCTCTAATGAACCCGCACTTTGTACGCCCATCCAATGCTCTTGTCGAGCAAAGGAGAAAAAAAAAAAAAAAAAAA
>MSJI02000504.1:14844-38784 GCA_001931905.2 Cladosporium sp. IMV 00045 | reverse complement strand
ACGCTGGTAGGGCTGATGGGCTCCTCTCCGCTACCGGGTGTTTGTGAGTGTGAACCGTTGCCTGACGGTTGTTGTTGGTCGTCTTGTTGCAATCCCACCATGCCAGCGACGTCGCCATCACTGTCTCTCAGACCATAAGGCGAAACTTGTTGGGGAATGGCGCTGGGTGGGCTTCCGGTGCGCTCGTCCATCTCGATGGCCTGGCCGATAGCCAGATCACCACCGGGCGAAGGGCCTCGGGCAACAAATTGTTCTTGACTGGGTGGCGACCGCTGCATGTCGGGGCGGCCACCTTGAGGGGCGTAGTAAGGGTCAGCAGCGTAGCCAGGTGGAGGCGGGCCTCGAGGACCAGGACCCATGCCTGGAGGAGGGCCGTAACCGCCTCGCCCTCTGCCATTCCATCCAGGCGGTGGAGGACCACCACGGTAGCCTCCTCGGGGACCGTAGCCACCCCTCGGTGGGCCGTATCCGCCTCTTGGTCCGTATCCGCCACGTGGGGGACCGTAGCCACGCGGAGGAGGACCATAGCCACCCCTGCCTCTCATGTAGTGAGGTGGGGGACCTCCACGTCCGGCGGATCTGTTCGATCCTAGACTTCCTTGCGAATTCTGCTGTCTGAGACCAGGAGGTGGGAGATCACCAGCCATGCCAGCTGCTGCCATCGGCGGAAGAGGGTTACCAAATTCGTCTCTGCTAGGTCGTCTAGGGCCACCCATTCCGTGGCCATTCTCCATACTTGGGCGGCCGTTCATTGATCTTTGGTCCATGTAGCCAGGTCTGCGTTGGCCTCCATTGGTACTTGCGGATCGAACACTTGGGTCCCGCATGGGGTTCAATGGCGTGCGGTCCTCACTCCTGCGTCCATCCTGGCTGTTGGTCTCTTGGCGCTTCATCTCGAAAGTGGCGAATTGAGCAGCGCCTTTCTGCTCGTCAGCTTGAGTGGTTCCACTCATGGGTGGCGGGCTGTCGGCTCTGGGAAGCTGATCCGCGAGCATGCGTTGCTGGCCGAGGTTCTCGTAGTAATTCGCGCCGCTCATGTCCGCATTCTCAGCAATGCGCTTTTTGCGAGCTTTCCTGCTCACAAGCGTGCGGCGCATGGCGCAGGTTACCACGCTGGATGCCACGATGAGGATCGTAGCCGCAAGCATGATCCAGCCGCCCCATTCTACATGAGGCACAAAGAGCAAGATGTCGACCAGGAATGCCAGAAGAGTGATGAGCAGAGTCGGAATGGTGAGGATTAGGAGAGCCAGCAGAAATCGCGGCGAGTGACCGGGCGCGTGGAAGTGGGCAGCGATGGCCAAAGAAAGGCAAATTAGGACCAGGAGCGCTGCAATGGGATGCACGATAAGGATGGAGGAGAGACTGGTACGGGTGGAGGCGGGCAGAGAGAAGTCGTCGGCAACATTGCCAGTGAAGAGGCCGTCTGGAAGGCAGGTCAGTCATATGCAATGGGACACTGTCACGCATGGCGACAGTTGTTGTCACACGTCGTGTCATACAGCCTTGCTCACCTGTATTGTATCCAACCTGCGGGCCTTCGCAAGCGTCACCGTTGCAGTAGCCAAAGACACCGAAGTCATAGCCCTGATAGCTGCCTAGTGGGATGGCCTTGATGATGGGCGTGGATATGGTGCTCAGGAGCAGCAGCACGAAGGCGAGGAGGAAGATGACGGCCAGCGGGGTGGCCGGGCGCAACATGACGGGCGGCGGAGGTGGTGATCGGGCTCAAACGAGTGTGGTGTAGTTGGGAATGGGTGGGCGCGCGCGCGCGAGTGCGCAGAGGCTTGGCCGGCCGGGTGGGAGGGGGAGGAGGGTGTTGTCGGCGGCGGCGGCGCAGAGGCGGAGCAAGCGATCAGACGAGAGAGCGCCGACGCACGAACATGCGGAGGAATATGTCGCGAGAGATTGTTATGTTATGGTGTATAGGACGAGAGTGGTGTTGGTGGTGTAAGTAGTGAGAGTAAGGTAGTGTAGTAGGTATGGGCGCGAAGAAGCGGCCGTGCGGTCGCAATCATGCAATGCGATAGATTGGCGGAGGCGCAGTTCCAGGCACTTGCCGCGAGTAGTGTCGAGGTAAAGTCCGGGAGGTAAGGAAAGGTAAGTGCCTTAGAGAAGTCTACTACCTTGTACCTCTCCGGGTAGGCAACTCTAAAAGGTAATGAGGGTATGTAGATGATAACTCTCTCCGAGTCTACCTTCTCTCTCCGCGCGGGGGATGCTGTGCCTAGAGGTGGATAGCGTGGAAGTATAAGCACACCAGTCCGTTGCCCTGCTTGCCGATACGAAGCATGCGCCGGGCGGATTGATTAGCCCGTTGACTGGAAGCGGGGAGGCGCGCGTGTTGTTGTTTTTAAAGGAGTGAATCGGGTAGGCAGAGGAAAATAATAGAAAATCCGTGACAAAATAAGTAGCGTGGTGGTTGCGTAAAAAGAGGCTTGCTCTCCCTCCTATGTGGTGGTGGAGGAGTGATGTGTGTGTGTGAGAGAGAGAGCGTGTCGGCCACGAGGGACAGAACAACACTCGAACAATAATCAAGCAAGCAGGCAATTGCTCCGTTCAACGTCCAGTCCAGTGCATGCACCACTCACATCTCGATTCTACTTCTCACTACTATTCCTGCTAGTCGCCTGCAACAACGGCGTCCCGTCTCGTCCAAGCTCACGCATCTCGCACGGTACGCTAGTTGGGGGACGGCTCGCCGCCATGCCCATCTAGACATCTCAGGGGAGACGACGGCGCCAGTTTCACTCGCTCTCCCAACGCTTGTGATAGAACAAGAATAAAGGCACATGCAACCGTTCGAGAGTTGTCATGCTATTTGGCTATATAGTACCGTAGTAACTTCTCTTTTTTCTCAGGCCATCACTCTCTCAGAAGACGACGCCTTCCTTAACGCAGACAGGCAGCATCCAACTTCGCAGCCGGAAAATACACCTCAGCCACCAGCACGGCGCGAAATTGGTCAAATCAAAAAACCCTGGCCTAGTTTCCCTTTCCTCCCTTCCACCGTCCCACATGCTGGTAAGAAATCGAGTTCCCTCCACGCGTTTTTGTATTCGTTATCTTTGCTCTGATGTCGTCGTCTCCAAGGATATGCGCGTACAGAATGCGCTACTACTACTGCATATCAAGATCCTGCTCGCCGGCTCCCTGCTTCCGTTGAATGGGCATTCTTCTGTGCTCTCGGACTCTCGTTGAACACGGATCTCCTTTTTCCTGCAACTGTTGTCACACAGGTGGCACGGCGAGCACGGCAGTCTTTCGTGAGTCTGTGTGTGCCAGACTTGCAGCGTGAGCATCGCGCCCGCAGAGATCTCAGAGATCTGTCGGTGCATGCATTTCCTTTGCTATTTCCCATCTGCCTTCACATCGGCTACTAGTACAATTCAGTCCGGTCTCCCGGGTGTCGTCCTCAAATCTAAAGACTACGAACATGACGAGGCAACTGACGGATTTTCAACCTAAACAACAGCGCGTGCACGTGTGAAATGTCCCGAATCTGTGGAGTTGTTTCGAACGTTTTGAACGAAACGTGAGACGGCCCTTTGTTTCGAGCGGAATAGATGACGTGCCTCTAGGCGCGGGAAGATCAGAGACATGATCGAATACTTGTACTTGTATGCCCGTGCCTGCCGTGCTTTTTTATATATCTCCATCAACATTGCAATCTTCTCTGCCATTTCTTCATGTTGCTCACACTGCTCTCACGCCAATCTCGAGGCTCAGCTTTCACCCGAGGCTTCTGCCAGGACTTATGAATCGATTCTCAAGGTCGTGGAACTCGCGTCTTGTTGGAGAAACGTGTTTAGAAATCATCTTGACCGTTTTTGGGCATACACTTACACACCTCCAGCAAAAACTCTCAATCATCCTCCCATTCCTCTCACCAACGTTGGGCACAATCCCAATGCTCTCACTACCTAAGCCTCTAGCCTCACCAGCCTTCTCTTTTCCCCGCGCTGCGTTGAACACAGAGATGCGGCTGAGAACCTCTCTGCACGACCTGACCTGACCGTGGCGCGCGCGTAGAATCCCACGAAACCTCATGACTTCTTGCCCTTTTTCTGTATGTCTTGCATGTCCACTTCTATAGAAACGTCAAGCGATTTTCACGTCTCGTTCGGTTTCTGCTGGTCTACTGGGAATTGTCTTGATCCGGTCTGATTCATCATCCACAAATCTGAACGCGTAGGAGCGCCACATTGGAGTCTTGTCATTGCCTCCCTGCAGCGCCTTGTTAATAGCCTGCCGCCATGTTCCTACTTCCAACCGATCGTAAACCACGCGGCCACTCCAGGAGCCGGTCGCGGTCCCGCTCGCGAGACACCAGTCGCACCCCAAAAGCACCCTCACCGCCATCTGCCGAGGATAACAAGTCCAGCAAACACGCTTACCCCGTCGAGCCACCAACTGGCTCCGGATATGGCAGCAGCACGGGACGAGTATCGTCGTATGAAGTCCGCTCACCAGGAGACGATCCAAGAGGCAGACTGCCTTACCCGAATGAGGCGAGCAGTCGTTCAGTCACGCCGACGCCGTATCCTCCCGACAATAATGACTTCACCATGGGCGGATGGACGGACTTCCCGCCCTCGGAGAGACCTGGCTTCGTGCAGCCGCCGGACGAGAGACAGTATGCTGGCAGACATCCAAGTGACTCGGATGATGATGACCTAGCTTATGGCATGCCCGACAACGCCAGCCGTCAAGGCTCGAGGAACCCATCGTACAGCACCGTGTATCCTGAGCAGCCTTCCTATACCGCCAAACCTCCGGATTCCTCGTCTATCAAATACCGCTACGCGCCACAGTCCGCGTCTGGGGCTCCTCAGTATCCGCCAGGCTCGTATGAGCCTCCGCAGAAATATCAATATGCGCCACAGCCGGAGCAGATCACTTACACCAGCAAGCCGGTGACTTCGCAGGAGTACACACAAACACCTTCGTCCAACCCACGCCAGAACCTCCCACGAAGCTACAGCCAAAGCAAACCGAGTTCATCTTCCAGCGAAGCTCCTCGCGTCGTGGAGATCAGGCCAGACACACTGGAGCCGGAACGGAAATCAAAATCAAAATCAAAATCCCACCGCCTATCCGTCAGCACGCAGCAACCCAGCCTGCAAGCACCCTCATCCCTCGGTCCAGGACCGCGGATGGACCGCCTAAGCGTCAGCGGCGACCGACCCGACCTCAGCGGCCTGGGCGGCGGCAACCTCCCACCCCCCAGCCCCCTCCTCGAAGCCTACCACGGAACCTACCAACAACTCTCGCCCATGCCCTCCGCCGTCCGCTTCTCAGACGACAGCGAGCTCGACGACCTCCCACCCCTCTCCCCCTCCAACCCGTCCCGCCGCAACGACAAACTCGCCCTCGAAGCAGCATCCAAGAAATCCCGCCGCGTAGTAATCTACGACCCAGAAGCGGACGCGACCAAGCTCGCCTCAACGCTCAACTCGCGCCACCCCTCCGCCGACCCCATCTGCGACGTGCTCCCGCCCCTCTCGCACGACCAAATCCTGCTTCTGCGCAAAGAGTACAAATCCCAAGTGCGCATCCAAGGCAAAGGCATCAACCTCTCCAAACACCTCAAGCTCAAATTCAGCGGCAGCAACTTCGGCAAAGCCGCGCACGTCACCTCCCTCGGCCGCTGGGAGAGCGAAGGCTACTGGGCGAATTTCTGGTACCAGTCGGCCTCGTCGCGCCGCGAACTCCTGATCGAGAGTCTGATGGGGCGCAGCAACGCGGAGATCCGCGAGATCAAAGACTCTTTCCGGGATAAACGCTACGCGGACTCGCTGACGCGCTGCATGGAGAAGGAGCTGAAGATGGACAAGTTCCGCGTCGCGGTGCTGATGGTGCTCGAGGAGCGCAGGCAGGAGGAGCAGGACGTCTACCCGCCTGAGTATCGCGATCGGGATGTTGATGTTCTGGCCAAGAGTATTAGGGCAAGAGAGGGGGGCGAGTCGGCCATGTTGGAGATTATTGTGCGCAGGAGCGATGCGCATTTGAAGGAGGTCTTGAGGGCTTATCAGGACTTGTACGGGGAAAACTTCGCGCGGGCTGCGTTGCAGAAGTCGGGGAATTTGGTCGTAAGTGAAAAAGATCCCCTTTCCCTTTCCCCTTGGGGAGATCAAAACCAAAATTCAACCCGGGAATCCGAAAGACTAACACCCCTCTCCCCCAGGGCGAAGTAATAGCGCACATCCTCAACGGCGTCATCAACCGCCCCGCGCGAGACGCTCTCCTCCTGCACCACGCAATCAAGGACGTGGGCGAGCGCAACCAGGCCGACGAGTTGCGCTACGAACTCCTGATTTCGCGCCTAGTGCGCTTGCACTGGGACCGCGCGCTGCTGGGGCGTGTGAAGCGCGCTTATAGGGATAAGTATGGGCGGCCGCTGGAAGAGGATTTGGAGGACGCGACGAAGGGGGATTTGAGGGAGTTTGTGTGGGAGTTGGCTAGGACTTGATGGGGGGAGGGGGTTGAATGAGAGAGAGGCGGCTTAAAATGATATCGCCTCCCAGGCAAAGAAAAGGAAAAGGTACCGGCATTTCTACCGCAGACAATGGAAGTGATTTGGACAAAACAGTGTAAAAAAAAGCCGTGAGCAGATCGAAGCCCAAAAGCTGAAATGCAAAGAAATCCCTTCCTCGAGACAGACGAACGCGGCTCCTCCAGCTTTTCACGTTGACCACGCCGCCCGACACTATCCAATCTCAAAAGATGACCTTCAGACATGGCAGGAACAAAGCGAGCGAGTTTTACGAACACACTACATGTAGGCATCGGACGGAAGACATGCAATCATGTACAGTATAAGGTAGATAGGGTATCTTTTGGACCAAACCAAACAAAAAGAAGCCAGACCTTTCAAAAAACACCTCACCCCTCTCTTTCCCAAAAAGCAATGATCGATTAAACGCAAAACGCACGCTCGAAATACCCGAAACGAGGAAAAAGCCACGACGACCACACCATGCATCTCTAGATCCCATCATCACCGCCTCCTCCCAAACCTCCCTCCCCCCTTCCCCTTCGAACCCGGATGATTGATCTTCAATCTGCGGAAATTCTGGCTCACCTTCTGCGCCGCCCTTTTCACCGGATTGGCAGACTTGTTCGGTTCTCCCCCAACAGCAGCAGCTGAAAGCCGACTCTCACCATCATCCACCTGCGTTTCCGCAACCACATCCTCCTTTTCATCCTCACTCTCTCCTCCCCGCACCTCCAAATCCCCCTCTTTCCTCGGCTTGTGCAGCACAGGCTTCAAATTCGCCCGGCGCGTTTGCCGCTTCTGTCCTTTCTTTTTGTACACCTTGCGCGGCAGGCCGTTCGCTCCCAGCGCTCCTGCCGCTTGCTCGTCTTCGCTCTCGCTTTCTTCCGGCGCCTGGTCTGGGCCCAGGGGCATTTCTACCCCTTGGCTGTCTTCCACTTGCACTTGCTCTGCTTTCTTCTTAGCAGGAAGGACGGTTCCTTGCTCCTCGGCTTCCAGCTCGTTCATGATGTCCCACTCGTCATCCATGCGCTCCTCCTCCTGATTCCGCAAGTCCTGAATAATCGCGCTGAAACTGCGCGCGAGCGGCTTCCCTCTTCGCCCCGGGGGAGGGCGCATTAGCGCGCTGCTGTCGTCTTCTTCCTCGCCGATAGGCGCCATTGTCATGGGGTGCGAGACGCGGCGGAGGAAAGAGGGCGTGGCGAAAAGTTTCTTCGAGCTGCTGGGCGGGCAGGTTTCGTCGTCTTCCTCTTCGGTGCCGCGCTTGCGCTTGCCGGGGGTTGTTATGAAGGCGTCTAGATAGTGCCGTTTGCTGGAAGACTGGGGCGTGCGGGAAAGGGCACTGGAGCGCGAGGCGCTTTTGCTCGGTGTGCCTTGGATGGCGTCGTTGCGTTCGCCGCTGGGGCTGGGGGAGCGTTTGCTTGGAGTGCCGGTGGGGAGCATGTCGAAAATTCCGAGCACGTGGCCATCGCGCTGTGGTGTTGGTCCTAGGGCGCTGCGGATGAAGGCTGGGGTTGGTTGTTCTTCTTTTACGGGGGAGAGGATTGGTTGTTGGTCGACTGGTTCGACGGGTTTGGGTTCTCTTCTGCTTGGTGTTGTGGCCGCTGCGTTGGGGGCTCGTTCTCGCAAGGCGTTGTCTGGGATGTCTCGTATTCTTGAGGCCTTCTTCGGTGTCTCGATCGGTCGCTTGACGGTGTTGTTCTCGGGGTTCCTGAGCGAGTTGAATAATTTGTACTTTGCGGCTATCGACGCGTTGCTTTTGATGTCTTCGCGTGAGGGTTTGCGGCCGCCATTGTCGGTTTTGAACTGCTTCTCCCATGCTTTGAGCTCTTCGCGGAGAGTGATGGTTTCTGTCGCCATGGTTTGGCTTTTTTCGTAAAGAGGTTGGTGTTATGTTAGGTCATTCACAGCAAGAGACTAGATGAGACGTCGCGTGTGCGAAAGTGCTCTAAAGTTGACGCGCTTTCTCAACGCGAGGAAGCCGAGACAGCGGGGCAGAAAAGTGCCGATCGATCTGTGGTTTGGAACGACATAACGTTCTCTTTCTCACCGCATTGTTCACAAACATCCTTTCGGCCTTGAGAACGAGTTGTAACGCTAGTATCCAAATTGGAAAGGTAGGCCAAGAGTTCCCCCATCCATCTATTCCCATCGCAATGCTCGCAATCTGTCTATACATGTACAGATGAGTCAACATTGACGGCCAAACGGATTTACTTCGTTGTCCGAGTCGATATTCACTGGTCATTCTTCACTTCTCATCTCTCTTGGCCTGCTCGATTGTCACACCTGCAGTCATTACAAGATCTGTTCGTAGGCTGAACTAGAACAGCTCTAAGGACATACGCAACAAGCATTGGCCATTGAAGAAACACCGAGTCAAAGGAACGCGTCCATCTCGGCTACCAATATTATCACATTCAGATATACGGGCCACATTGCATCGTCCTATATAGATAGTCAGGAACGTGAACGCAGACGATACTCAAGGCTGAAGTGAAAGGCCTATGTCGGAAGCAAACCTCCCAGCCATGAACGACGGCGAGACGAAGTTCGTTGCACTCGGCGGCATTTGGTTAGATGTGATCTGTACGCCGGGCAAGAAGACACTTCTTGATGTGCCGGGTGGTTCTGTCACGTTTGGTATATCTTCCAAGTCATTTAATTCTGCATCTGCAGAGCTGACAGTGTCACGATAGCCACCTTCGGCGCTTTAGTATCTTCTGGACCTCCCAATCGAATAGGCCTCATCGTCAAGGCCGGCCATGATTTCCCGCCCTCTCTGGAAAGGACATTCAACGAGTGGAACGTGGACCTGCACATCCTCCGCCAGGAAGACCGCCCTTCCGCCAGGGGCCGTATCCTCTACGGCCAAAGCGCTTCTGAGCGCTCATATCAGCGTGTGACGCAGCCCTTGCCCTCAACGCCGGAGGATCTGGTGGCAACAAACACGATTCGAGCATCATGCTTTCACTTCTTCGATGTCTCTGCGGAGGTCTCGCGCCAGGTCGATGAGATTACAACTCTACGCAGCGAGAGAGGCATTCACCCACGGCCCATCTACGTCTGGGAACCACAAGCCAAATCATGCTCGCCAGAAACATTCGAACACCACAGAGAAGTAATCAGCAAAGTAGACATCTTCTCACCCAACCACGCCGAGCTAGCCTCCTTCTTCTCGCCCTCTCCGGACAGCACAGTAACCTTCAGCAAAGAAACCGTGGAACAACAAGCCCATACCTTCCTACCCTCCTCACCATTCCAACCTCTCGGTATCATTATCCGCTGTGCCGAGCACGGCTGCTTCGTCCTGTCTACATCCCTCAACGGGCCTCAGGGCACCTGGCTCCCTGCGTTCCACTCCCCAGGTTCAGGGGCCGTGATCGATCCCACAGGCGCGGGCAATGCCTTCCTCGGCGGCGCTGCGATGGGGTTTCTGGGGCACGGCGATTTCGTCAAAGCGGCTATGTATGGCAGTGTTGCCGCTAGCTTCGCGGTGGAGGTGGTGGGACTGCCTGAGGTCGGGCGGTGCGATGGTAGGGCTCGTTTGAAGGAGTATACGCGCCGTTTGGGGCTGTGAAGATAGATCGATGAGGATCTTGGGGAAGGTAGGGTTGGGAGGCTCGGTTAAGGTTGGGGATGTGCGATCGATGGGGTCTTGGGGGAAGGTAGGGTTTCTTTCGCGTGTTCTATGCTGTCTGTTCCGCGGCTTGGGCTACATATACAAGGCTTTTCTTTTCCCACGGGTTCGGTTAAGATTCGCGCGGTGATCAAGATATCAGGAGGGGATCTCGCGATGGCCACTCAGGCGATGGTCGCTTGTGGTCGCTTAACGGAACAAGGGCGACGGGAATCGGCAGGGAAGCTTCTATGAGAGCTCTACCAGATCGATGAACTCGTGCGAGGGTAGAGTCCTATCAGTACAACGCCTTGCAATTATTCAGCCTTTCAGGATATTTCTGAGGCTCCAATCAAGATCTCAACCGGACATTAAACATAACCTAGCCAAATGCATACTGAAGTACTGCTTGTTTCCACTCAAACAAACCCTCCCCAAACGCCACCAACCAACCAACCAACCGCATCTCACATCTCGCTTCACACGCAAAACTCCGATCACGAAGCTCGGCGCCACCGCCCACCTACACTGCATTACACTATACAGTTCCCGAAGCAATTCAATCAAATTAAACAAGAAGGCGACAAAAGCCGCGCCTGGCCCTAAAGAAGAAAATGAAAAAAGCCACCCTTTGCCTTAACTTACAAATGTTCCAATTCGTTCGCCCTTCCCGGTCAGCGCTAAATTTACTTGCCTGCCTTCGCTGTTCCGCTGTTCATGCAAGCGGCAAGCCTGCCATCACAGCACACACATACAGCCCGTCATGCGAACACCTGTTGGCTGTCTCGCTCGGATTGTGCCGAACAAGCGCGTGTGGGCAATTTGGGAGGTGTTGTGTGCCCTTGTGAGGCTTGCCGCGAATATCAGCCTGTCGATTGATGGACGGCGAGTGGTTGGGTGAGTGTGTGGTCCGGTGTGAGATATAATCTCTCGATCAGCTGGACGCGCGTAGGCTGGGGAGCTCCGAGGGGATGTCGTTCGTTGGGCCTTGTCGGCTTGGGGGGTTTGGCCGCTGGTATGCGAGGGATGGGCTCGGTATAGAGCAATGCAATGGCTGGGAAGGGGATTCGGAGATCGGTCCGTGTTTTTGTGTTTGTGTGATTTGTTTTCGGGCCGGGGTTTGGTTTGATATGCCGATCTGTTGGAGGGTTTGTTATCGAAAGGCTTGAAGACTACCCTGAGGGAACGTGGTGTTTGGAAGTATGATTGCGGAGAGCTGGTGGACTGGTACTCCTCCAGCTTGAGGGAGAAGCTGATCACAAGCCTGAGGGGTTCGGCTTTATTGATTGCATACCAACCTCATGTCACACCACATCCCCGGTCGTAATCTCCCATCCATGCTTCACAGATCTCGCAGCAGGCAAGTTATTATGTAGGCAATGCCCCATCGGCTGCACTCAACCGAGCAGTCCTTCATGCGCACTGCGTCAAGTGCGTCATGGGGCAGCAGCAGCCAGTAGTAGCAACAAGAAGCTCACGACTTCTTGTAGCACTCATGTGCATATCCTTCCCCCCATTCGGTACGTACAGGTCGGTAGCACAGACATGTGCTTCATCCAGCGGTACGTAAATTACGAGGAGGAAGCATTCACGTCTCGTTCCTTCTTCCCGCATGGCACATTCTGTGGGCAATGCTGGACCTATATGTGACGATTAGCTTCCGACTCTGGCTGGGATCTTGCGAAGCAAGATGCAAGGGTTCTCTGTCCCAAGAGATCTCTGCCTTTTGGCCCTGCGCTCTCCTCACCAAACCCTGCTTTTGATGCTTCAGAATCCCACGCACGCCACGCTGCTTCTCCGCATTTGGTTGCAAGGGGTGTGGGTTTTTGATGACTGTCGAACAGGGGATGGATATTATTGTCTGAGAATGATTATGGTCGTTCATGGCATGACGTCTCGTTTATATGAATTGGTCTGCATGACTTGGGACGAACCCGCTGGTCTGGCTTGGACAGGTTGCGAGATAATAATAATGCGGGTCGATGGCTCCACAGGTTCATTGAAGTGATGTGCCGTGTCTTGTGTAGCATGTTGAACAGTGGATTGTTTTGAGTTCGTACCATTCTAGGGCAAGGGCATGAAAGGAGTGGTAGTGCTTGGGGGTTTGGAGTATCATAACGGCATGGCCAGCCATTTTATCCCGTGGGTCGTGGGATATCATCCGTTCTTGGGGAAGTCATCTCCATGTCTGATTTGTATATCCGACCAATGCATGTGTCGATCTTCGTCACGGCGTCCCCAGCTGGCACCAAGAGTGAGGGCGGGCTTGAAGGTTATCGTCAGTGGAGCATGGCGTGCGTGGGAGGGTAGGGTAATAGTTTACAGTCTGTGCCCGTTTGCTCGAATGCTCTCATCATGCCCTTTCCACATGCCGAGTGAGGGCATGTGCTCAACAAAGATCCCACCCAGCCTTCGAGCGATTGCGTACTTTTTGGCTAGCATGATTCAAAAACTGACTGAAGGCTTTTCCTCGAACGGCTTTTTGGGCCTTGTGCCGGCGATAAGTGGGCTGCACTGCATGATGCACTGCTGATCACCGAAGCATCTTGTGCAGTAAACTCGCACTCACAGCAAGCATATGCACTCGACGTACAGTATCCGGCCGTAGCGTAACACACCCAAAGCAAGCTGCTGGAGGCCATGGAGTGCAGTACAGTATGCCATCTTGCATTTGCATTAACTCGCTTGCGGCAGAGAGGCGCGCAGACGATCCTTCCATTGATTGCGAGATTGCCTCGAACTCAACTTGCCTTTTTGCAACCTTGTTAGACACCTCAGAGGTGCCGTGAGTCTTCCCTCTCATTCTTACAATAGTGCATCCGTCATCCACTCACTACAACCACAACCTACCCACCAATCCACACACCCACCCTAGAATCGCCCACATCATGTTCGGCCGCGTGCGCCAATAGTCAGATATAGTAATCGGTATATGGGTACACCGCTGGGCATGTGACGACCAGAGTGCCGATTTTCTCCGCAAACTAGGATCTACCCAATGCCGCGATTCAGTTCAGCACCCTCGATGGAGACAAAGACCACGGTCCAGTGGGGCTGACGGCCGTCTGGCAGCCTTCTAAGCCTGTGTCGTTCTTCCGCTCTGGAAAGACGCATACGCCACCGCCTTCTTCCTCGCCGGTCTAGCCCACGGCACAACTACCACTGCTGCTCGCTGCTGCACGCTCGACCAACCTCCGAGCTGACGGGACTTCGACACGCGCAGCTCTCTCCTCCTCACTCACATCAGGCCGAACGACTTGGGTAGGATGTGGGGTCGACGGCGCACAGTCTTCACGGCCGCACCACGGCTCATGTACAGTAGTATTTGATGTATGTATGTACACTTGCTGTAGCCTGCAGCGTCTATTCGGGCGAATTGCGACAGGTTTCTCAGGGCTGGCCTCGGCCATTATTGGACCGCTTGCGTGGGACCTGCGCAGCCAGGCCTGCACCATAATCAATGCACCCATGAGGCGCGGGGAGAGCCTGCCAGCGCCAGCATCAGGTAAACGAGACCTCCTTCGCCAGCCGAGTACCGACGATGATGGCGTGAACAATGTAGCGAAGCGTGGGGTTTGGTGTGTGTGAGTGTTATGCCATAGCTGGCCTTTCCCTTTCTTGGGTCTGCCTTTGCCCTTTCTTGTCCTCGGATAACTCACCACATGAGGATGCTGCATGACGGACGGCCGAGTTTGTAAAAGACGAATGATGATGACTGACCGATTACTGTATGCGTAAGGCGGCGGAGTGAGCTGCGAGGCCCGACGTCTGCTGCCGCCGCGAGAATAGTCATCGACGGATGCGTCCCAAAAGACCTGGAATACCATACTAGGTGTCGTGCTAGCAGGTTTTCTTGCCATGTTGGGAGAGACGGTCGAGACGGTCACGCGGCGGGTGGTCTTCGGGCTCTCATCTGTTCTGCCACCACGGCCACTCTGCTTCTTCTTGCCCTTCTCGTGCGCAATCGAGGGCAGGATACCTGACTCTCTCCCCTTCGCCGACGTGCACCGTGAGCACCTGAACAGCCGTGACTCGCAGCATCCCTGCGCAGCTCTGCGCACCGCCCGCATACACTCGCATGAAGCTAACGGCTCCAATCGTCTCGAAACCCTTTTTGCTCCGCGCACCAGCCTGCCGTCGGTTGTCGCCAGTGGTCGGTCCTTGGGTCTGTTGGTCTCGTCGCTTCAAGGGCGATTTACCACCATTCCTCCGCCGCCCTTGTCGTCTCCACTCTATCGTAGACGGTCTGATCTGCACACGAAATCTGCTACCCGTGCGCTGCTCTCTTGCCCTTGTCGTTCGAGCTCTCCTCTCCGTCCCTTTGGCCTTTTGGCACTAAGACCCCGTTGAACCTTCCTTCCCTGTGACGCTACTCGTTAGGGCGATAGACACACAACCTGATCACCGAGCTTTAGTTAGAGCTGTTTCTGCCCACTCGATGTCGTCGTCGTCGTCAGCTGCAAGTGAGCATCCGTGGCCTAATCATCTCCGCGCCTGAATCCTGTCCGACAGCGAGTCTTCTCGACCACCCGGTATTTCATGTCTCAAACCTCAGAGTATCAATGGCCGTCGCGTTTGGGACAGGGTTACACGATCCGCGCCGGGAGCGTTGAACAGCAGAAAGCTTACGAGACCACTCCCCGTACCGCACCCTCCCGAACCGGATCGCGGACGCTTTCTTGTCGAACCTTGCTCGAGGACATGGACCCTTCATCACCGGCGGAGAGCGACTTCACAGACCTCCGCCCGACGCACTATACATCGAGTTCGCAATGGCTGTCCGCTGGCTCAAGTTCCAGCCCGGAGCACGCGGACTCTGTCATCACGCCCGAGAGTGAGGACGGTTCGGAGCACACTCTCGATCCCAAGATTGAGCAGCTGGATGACGGCAGCATTGGCGAGTTGAGCAGTATAGAAGAAATAAAACCGCTGTCTAGAGGAAATGCCGCCCTGGCTGCTACGCGGAAACGCGGGAGACCAAGGAAGCATCCACTCGCAGAGCCTCGCAAGACGACACATACGAGGTCGAAGACTGGATGCGCGACATGTCGGCGTAGAAAGAAAAGGTGCGACGAAAGAAAGCCGTCCTGCTTGGCCTGCGAGAAGAACAATGTCGTATGTGAAGGCTACGAGCCCAAGCAGCAGTGGCGAGGCGGCAAAGAAAAGGCTCTGATTGCTCGACCTACACAACCGCCTCCGGAGTTGCCACTCCTTGTGCCTGGTGTCGACGGCGCCGTTGACCAGCTTTTCTTTCAACACTTCACCTGCCATGTCAGCAAGGTGTTGTCGGTGAATGACTACCAGAATCCTTTTCTCGAACACATCGTCCCCATGTCCATGTCACATCCTGGCCTCATGCACAGCGTACTATCGCTCTCAGGAAGCTGCCTGGTGGCAAAAGCACAGGATGCGAACTCGGAATGGGAGCAACGGCAAGTCCACCACAGCGGCAAAGCAATGGTTCTACTATCCGAAGACCTACGCAACTCGCACAACCACAGCCCCGACCAAGACGCCATCGTCAGCGACCCATCCATCGCGCAAACCCTCATCCTCTGCCTCGAAACCGTCTGCTCCGGCGACCGCACCGGCCTCTACCGAGTGCACCTGAACGCCCTTAAAACAATGCTGACGCAACGCCAACGCCGCTTCCCCAACGAGCAGCTCCGCAAATTCATCCTCGAATTCCTCATCTACCACGACTACAGCGCCAGCATCACCGCGGCCGACTACTCCCTGGACCAACGCAGCCTCGACCTACTAGCCGGCTTCCAACTGCCCAACACATACGCGCCCCCTGACGCCTCTCCCACCGCCGGCAGCACGCTTCTCGGCGTCCTCGACGGCCTCTTCGGCTTCATCTCCCGCATCCGCTCGCTGCGCGACCAGATCCGTGCCCGCCGCTCCCTCGGCCTGACGAACTGGTGGGACGGCCCTATCATCCAAGACGCATTCGCCATCGACACCGCTCTACGAGCATGGACCTGCGCCCACCCACCAGACACGCCGCGCTACACCGCCTCGCTGCTCTACCGGCAATGCGCCTGGATCTACCTGCACCGCACAATCCAGCACTCGCGGCCCTCGGCGGCTTTCAAACAGGCCGTCGACGAGGGCCTGACGTACCTGCGCATGCTGCCGGACACGGAGGACGGGTCGACGCAGTCGATTCTGCTCATGCCGTTGTTCTTGCTGGGTTGTGCGGCTTTCGAGCCGGAGCAGAGGCCGGAGATCAGGGCGGCTTTTGCGAGGTTGAGGGAGTGGAGTGGTTTGGGGAATATTACTTACGCGGGGGAGATTGTCGAGCAGGTTTGGCGGATGATGGACGAGGGGAGGGAGGCGGAGACGTGGGATTGGGAGGGGATCATTAAGGGGAGGGGGTGGGATTTCTTGATCACTTGATTTGGGCTCCTTTCTGCATTGGCATTTTGAGCAAGGGGAGGATGACATTTGAAAGGACTTTTGGCTTTCATGCTATTCCCCTCGTTCGATCGTTCGACACCTCGGTGTCTGGTTCGACCTGCATTTTACTTCACCAACTCACGACGGGATTGGTTGTTTGCTCTTACGACTTTCCTGCGACCGGCGGTATTCGCTTTTCCAGCACTTGCGCACCACAGACGCATACCCCGGGATATCTCACGAAGCTCATCGACGAGAAGCACAGAGAAGCACGGAGCGACAAACCCCCCAAGGCGGCAATCTTTTCTCCGACTTCGAACGACAAATCTTTTTTCTCGGGGGCAATTGGACCGAATCCGAATCGCGATCTTTACCGGGAAGGAGGCTGTTTATATCATCTTTCACCACAAAAGGCGTTACGACGGAGGAGATGCACGCACACGCGCACTGGAATTGCTGGAGGGCTATTTCCACCTGCCCTTTGATCATTCGCCTCGTCTTGTCTGGCAACCAGCGAAAATCACGAGGAGGACACGGCGGCGCTCGCGCGCAGGCTGTCTGGTGTGAAGAAGAAGCATGGGAGGAGGGATAATTTTGCAAGAGCGGACCGGAGGTTTAGTTTCTCTTGCTTTGTTTTACCGATTTTCTTCTCAGCATTCAGCGATTCTTTTTTTTTTTTTTTTTATGGCATATGAAACACACACGACAAGGAAGGAAAGGAAGGAAAGGAAGGAAAATGGGGGATTTCTTCATTCTGCATGATTGGGATTTTTGTTGTTCTTTTCCACGATCTTCCATTATATAAATAGGTAGCTTCATTTTCTTTTTTTCTTTTTTTTTTTTCTTTTCCCTTGAGGGTTTGGGCTTGGATGTAATGAACGATTGGTCGGTACTGTTGATCATGTGCGGATTTTTGTTTTTTTAGTTCTACACAATCATAGCGGTATTTTTGTATAGGCGAGGAGGTTTTTGAGACTTTGGCAATGAATGAACGATCGAACAAGAAATACCTTTACCGTCCGTTTTGCATTCAGGCCATGTTTGGAGATGTGGTGTGTCCTTTTCCCATCTCTCGAATTTGCTTCTTTTGCAATATGTCGTTGGAGATAATGATAAGAGGCGATCACGATACTAGGGATGCATGCATGCATGTCATCTACATACATATGCATGAACGGGATCTCCTTGGTTGGTTGGTGGGATTGCCAGCAGGAGGTGTGTGTGTGTGTGTGTGTGTGTGTGTGTGTGTGTGTGTGTGTGTGTCAGCTTGATTTGATGGACGGCTGCCACTGACTGACTACGTCACGGAAAGTGGGAGGGAGGAACGTCGTTCGCAGTAGTTGGTTGATCAGTAGTGCCTTCCTGCCTGAGATGGCCTGACTGCCTGATTTGTGGCCTCGTCGCGCATGACTTGATCCGTCCGGCTGACGATATGACTGACAATACATGGAAGAGAGGAAATGCATGCATGACTGGATCTTCTCCTTTTCATAAGGAATTCATTCATTTTCTGATTTATCACTCTTCCCTCCTGTGTTTACCCAACTCTCATCCCTCCAAAAACAACGTTCAGGCTATGCGGCCCGGCAGCGGCATCTCGTCATAGGTCCCCTCTCTGAAGTCAGCCCACCAGCCACCAGCTGAGAGAGAGCGAGAGCGCCTATCTCACCAACAAGAAAGGCAGAAGAAAGGAAGACGAAGGAAACAAGGGAAAAAGGCTGTCGTCACTCTGTCTCTGCCTGATCTCTCTCACACAACTCTCACGGCTCGCGCCTCACTACCGCCCGTTTTCCCTTCTACCACTCATTGCTTGTACCTCATCCCTGTATCTCATCAACATCGCACCACTTCAGATCGAAACACCTCCACCAACAATAAAACCGTGGTACAGCGAGTCGAGTCGAGTCGATTCAAGTCACGTCACGTCACTTGCCGCCGCCGCCGCCGCTGGGTCACAGGCCTCGTTGACTGACGTGCAGCGCTTCCGGCTGAGCAGCCCCGCCAAACTCCAACCCAAGTACCTCTGCTCTCACACCGGTGCACCACTAAGGACGAGGCAACCACTTTCTCCTCTCCAACTCCCAAACACCCTCCGTCCGTTTCACCTCCAGCCTTGCGCGGCACACCCTACTACTCTCGCCTGCTTTGTCCACACCGCCCGCACCGCTCCTTGTCATTCACACCGCTCCACGCCCGACACTCGACTGCTCCACCCATCTCACACGCCGAGTCATCCACCTGCTGCCAAACAATCCTGCCACCACGGACCCTAAGCCGCGACCGCCGACGCCGCCTTTGCCATGTCTGTGAGAGGCGAGCGCGTCGTCTACCGCGAGCGCAGTCGCGAGACCGACAGAGACCCAGACTCGCGACGCTCCTACACCACCGTCAAGCGCTATCAAGTCCCGGACCGATCTTGGGAGGAAGACAAGGTCGACTACGACAAGATCATCGTCAAGCGAGAGCGACGCGACGACCCACCGCCGCCGCCGAAGCCACGAACCGAGCTGGACTTTCGCGTCACAGAGCGTGACAGCCGAGACTACGGCCGTCGCGACGATGACTGGCATATCACCGAGCGCATATCCGAAGCGCCCAGGCGTGAGATCCCATACCGTGTGCTCGAGCGCGACCACACCCATGGCAGCCGCAGCAACTTCCACTACTCAGACAGAGATCGAGAGACCGTTCGTGCCCCCAGCCCGCCCACCCAAGAGAGGGTTCGCGAGTTCAGATTCGAGCGCGAGCGATCCTTCTCTCCACCCCATCATCACCACCATCATCACCACGAGGATCGAGGTCCCGAAATTGAACGCTATAGGAAGGAAACTGAATACTATCAACAGCCACAGCCCGCGCCCCAGCCCATCATCATTCGAGAGTCCGCCCCGCAGCCGCCGATTATTATAAGAGAAGAACGTCGCGAACCCCAGCAGATCATCATCCGACGCGACGAGCAAAACTACGACTTCATCGACAAGGAAGAAGTGCGCGATGAACGCCAATCTCTGGTGCGCAGGGAAGAGCCGCCTCCCCCGGCTCCGGTCCCTGCGCCTGCGCCTGCGCCATCTGTCAAGCAACAAGAAGAAGACTACTTTTACGAGCGTCGCATTCGCGAGGTGGACCGTGGTCGCCACCGCGAGGACGACATTCGACCCAAAGACAGCGCTTCGCAGTACAGCAGTGACGACAGCTACGAGTATGTCCGCCGCGAACGTTATGTTGAGGGCGACGAGAAAGAAGAGTCTCGCCATCGCCGTCGTGACCTGGCTGGCGGTGCTCTGGCTGGTGTCGCTGGTGCTCAAATCCTTCGCAGCCACCGCAAGAGTCAAGGCCGCAACCCTGGAGGCCGCGGCCGCTCGCTCGCTGGTGGTGCAGCCGTTGGGGCCTTGGGTGCTGAGGCAATCCGCCGCGCAAAGAGCTGGCGCCGTGGCTCTGGGAGCAGGTCTCGCTCCTGGTCTCGTTCTCGGTCGCGTAGTGGCTCCCGTGAACCGCGACGCAGGAAAAGGCACCATCGTTCCAAGTCGCGATCCAAGTCTCGTGCGAAACAGCTCGGTGGGCTTGCCGCTGTTGCTGCTGTCGGAGCACTCGCTGGATATGCTCTCAAGAATCGCGGCAAGAACAACGAAACGATTATCGTCAACGATCGCCCGCGCCGTTCTCGCTCGAGGCGTCGCAGGGGCAGCTTCGACACCGCAACATCTGGATACATGAGTGATGTTGGTCCTCCCAGGTCCGAGAGTAAGCACCGAGATCCCGAACACCGCAACAGGCGTATAGCACAGGCCGGTCTCGCCTCTGCCGCTGCTGCTGGTATTTGGGATCGTGTCAGATCGAAGAGTCGCGGTGGCAAATCACGATCACGCAGCAGAATTCGTCAAGGTGTACCGATCGCAGCCGCCGGACTCGGCGGAGCTGCGCTGGCTGGATTGTACGAAAAGACAAAGGCTGGCAAAGAGGCCAAGAAGCAGGCCATCATCGATGATGAGATGAGCAGAGGTAGGCGCGGCTCTCGCAGCCGTTCACGGAGTAGGTCCGTCCCTGCTCCTTACCCTGTTCCTGGCAGACGAGGAGAAGCTGAAGATCCTATGATAGCTTACGGCGGCGATCCTATCTATCCTGATAACAGGCGCGGCTACTACAGCGACGAGGAGCCGGGTATGTATCGAAGGAGGCACAGGGGTAGTTCGACCGGAAGCAGTCCCGACACCAGACGTGGGAGCAGGAGTAGGAGCAGAAGCAGGAAAAAGCAGTTGGCTGGCGCTGGACTGGCGGCCGGTGCTGCCGGTGCTGCTGGCTATGCCTATCACAAGAACAGAGAACGCAAACGCAATGCGAGCGAAGAACGACGTGAGTATGGTGTTGACTGTCATGATGGCGCAGACGAGCTGACTTGATTTATCTAGGTGACGACGATTACAGCGAACCGTATACCCCTGATGAATACACCCCACCGCCGCGTGATACCGTTGGCTATGACCAGCCACAGCAGCCATACCCTGGCGGAAATTACTTCCCTCCTCCGCCGGTCAACGATCAATCATACCACCCTGCAGACCCTTATCCTCCAGGTGAAGGGGCTTACAACCCCTACCCTGCGTACAACCCTGCAGACTATCCTCCTGAAAGCTCGCATGCACCCTACGAGCAAACCCGTGGCGCATACGGCGACAGTGAAGCCACGCTCGGAGCGCCGTATCCCAATGATACATTCGAAGGCGACTCGCGCTACCAGGCGCCCGCAGATGCCCCACGCGGCCGCGACGACAGCAGAGACCGCCGCGGCAGGGATGCTGGAAATGTGAGTTCCAATAACCCTGATGCTTCAGGCACTACGCCCGATTTTGAGCGAAGAGAAGAAGAGCGCGAGAACAGCAGCGCCAGCACCGGCAATCGCAAAGAACGTGAGGATGCGGGTACGTCGGTGCCTGGATGATTTTGATTGATCCAACCGATTTTTTCTCGAGCATGACTTATCTCTTCTTGGAAGCATTACACTTTTGACTGACACGTGTGTTTTCTCTCATCAGATGGTGTAAACCCCCCAACACCCACCCCACCCCCTCCCCGCGGCCGCTCCACCAGCCGCGTCCGCTTCGACCTCGACTCCAACGTCAACTACCCCGACAACACCAGCGCCCGCCGCGCCGGCTCCGGTTCTCGCCGCTCCTACTCCGACTCGGAAGAAACTCTCTCCCCTCGCCGCAACCGTTACCGCCAACCCCGCCGTCGCACCAGACGCGACCCTTCTTCTCAACTCTTCAACGACAAATATGACCTTCCGCCCGACGTGGGAGATTCCCAGGACTCGGATGGGACTGTGGATTTGCCTCCTCGCTTTGATGAGAATGGGAATCGGAAGTGGGAGTCTACGGGTAATGAGCTGGCCGATCGCATTCAGGATTTGCTTGCTGGTAGGGGTCCCGCGGGGAAATTGTTCAAGGGGATTGCGGGGGAGTTGATGGAGGGGAGAAGTCATGGGAGTCCTGGTGGGGAGAGGAGGAGGGGGAGTAGGAGGGGGGATGATTGATCGATTGATTTGTTGGAGGTTGTTGGATGCGGTGTCTGACACTGGCTGTGGGAAAGTTTCCTTTTTGGGCTTGATGCGTGGTGATGTGTTTTGGCAAGAAGAGCGTGGTGCCTCTTCTTTGCTCCTGGTTTGTTTTTTGCCCCTATTGATGACGATGATGAAACACACGAATACGAATGTTTACGGCTATGATGAATGCTTTTACTTGCTTGCTTTTGCTCTGCTACACCTTTTCCTTTCTTCCTCCTTTTGCTTCTCGCTCTTCCATCCTGTTCTTCTGTCGAATCAAGATAGAATGGTGTTCTTGCGGCTTGTACGCGACAGGCGGAAGAGGGAGATTTCCTGGAGTAGGTAAAGTAGGTAAGGTAGATTTGCAGCCATGATCTCACGTAAGCAACGAGCTGCAGTGGAAGGATTTGTTCGATTGCCCGCTTGCTCGATCGCTCGCTTGCTGTTTGTTTTCGCGCTTCGGTATCCGATGAGGGACACCGCTGAGCTATCTGACTTAGTTGGCTCCTTCTGCGCGAGTTTGGGTCGCCGCTTTGTTGGAAGGACTCGGGTCGGCTGCTACAGTGGCTGTGAAGATAGGGTTGTCGACATTGGAAGAAGGTATATATCTCTCTTGATTGAGTGGTTTGACTGCACCTCACAACCACGTTCAACATCAATCACATCATGGCGGCTCCGATCTACGATACCCCCGAGGCTTTGGCCAAGTTGTCTGAGCCGGACGCTGAGTTTGCTGAGGTATGCATACCTTAACGATGGTTAAATCACCAATTCGATCGACTTTTGATTGATAGAGTCGAATCAACCCAAACCTCACTAACACACACTTCTCCCCTCTCAAACAGCTCCTCGCCACAACCCCCCAACCCCCCCACCTCGACTTCTCCCACCCCGTCATCCTCGCCATTCGACAGAACCAACTCGCCGCCGCCGAAAAAGCCCGCACAGAAGCCCTCGCCTCAGGCCAAAACGATGAAGAAACCCTCAAAATCCCCATGCGAGACGGCCACTCAAGCGAAATCCGCATCCACCACCCACCACCCGCCACCTCAACATCCCCTTCGCCCTCTCCGTTGATAATCCTCTTCCACGGCGGCGGCTTCATTTTCGGCAACAACCAGCAACCAGCACCGACAGCCCGCCGTTTGGCGAGTCTCTACAATGCTACGGTGGTTTGTCCAGCCTACCGTCTGGCGCCTGAACATCCCTGGCCCGCGGCGCATGAGGATGCGTGGGATACGGTTGTTTGGGTCGTGAGGCACGCAGGCTCCTCTTCACCTACCGAATGTCTGAGGAACGTCTCTCTCAAAACCGGGTTTGTTCTCGCGGGTAGTTCGGCGGGCGGGAATATTGCCGCTGTGTTGGTGGGGAGGTATCTCTCCAGCCCTCCATCTCTTATTGTTCCCAAAGGCGGTGATGCTGCGCCGCCGCCGCCGACTTTGACGGGTCTGTGGATCGACTCCAGCATGCTCTTCCACTCCCTCCCCTACGTGCCCGCGCCTTATCGGGACCTGCACCTCTCGCACGAGCAGAATGTCGACGCGCCTGGTTTGCTGTCCAAGCAGGCCGTGGGGTATATTCGGCAGGCGGTGAGAGGGGATGGGGGGTCGAGTGATTTTTCGCCGGTGAATTCGGCTTGGTTTGCTTCACACTTTGCAGATGAGAGAGATGAGGCGGGGGAGGGCGTTGGTGGGGGGATGGTTTGGCCGAAGACGTTCGTCCAGGTCGCG
Organism: Cladosporium sp. IMV 00045; assembly: GCA_001931905.2. NCBI lineage: Eukaryota > Fungi > Ascomycota > Dothideomycetes > Cladosporiales > Cladosporiaceae > Cladosporium > Cladosporium sp. IMV 00045. The sequence continues at coordinate 14,998 of MSJI02000504.1, read as the reverse complement.
GGCATGGATCCTTTCAGGGACGATGGGATTGTGTTTGCGAGGATGTTGGGGGATTTGGGAGTGGAGGTGGAGTTGAAGGTTTATCAGGGCGTGCCGCATGGGTTTGCGAGTTTGTGGCCCGGTTTGAGGGTGGCGGAGCGGGCGAGACGGGAGG
>MSJI02000504.1:0-14824 GCA_001931905.2 Cladosporium sp. IMV 00045 | reverse complement strand
CACTCGATGTCGTCGTCGTCGTCAGCTGCAAGTGAGCATCCGTGGCCTACTCATCTCCGCGCCTGAATCCTGTCCGACAACGAGTCTTCTCGACCACCCGGAATTTCATGTCTCAAACCTCAGAGGATCAATGGCCGTCGCGTTTGGGACAGGGTTACACGATCCGCGCCGGGAGCGTTGAACAGCAGAAAGCTTACGAGACCACTCCCCGTACCGCACCCTCCCGAACCGGATCGCGGACGCTTTCTTGTCGAACCTTGCTGGAGGACATGGACCCTTCATCGCCGACGGAGAGCGACTTCACAGACCTCCGCCCGACACACTATACATCGAGTTCGCAATGGCTGTCCGCTGGCTCGAGTTCCAGCCCGGAGCATGCGGACTCTGTCATCACGCCCGAGAGCGAGGATGGTTCGGAGCACACTCTCGACCCTAAGATTGAGCAGCTGGATGACGGCAGCATTGGCGAATTGAGCAGTATAGAAGAAATAAAACCGCTTTCTAGAGGAAATGCCGCTCTGGTCGCTACGCGGAAACGTGGGAGACCAAGGAAGCATCCGCTTGCAGAGCCTCGAAAGACGACACATACGAGGTCGAAGACTGGATGCGCGACATGTCGGCGTAGAAAGAAAAGGTGCGACGAAAGAAAGCCGTCCTGTCTGGCTTGCGAGAAGAACAATGTCGTCTGCGAAGGCTACGAGCCCAAGCAGCAGTGGCGAGGCGGCAAAGAAAAGGCCCTCGTTGCTCGACCTACACAACCGCCTCCGGAGTTGCCACTCCTTGTCCCTGGTGTCGATGGAGCCGTTGACCAGCTTTTCTTTCAACACTTCACCTGCCATGTCAGCAAGGTGTTGTCGGTCAATGACTACCAGAATCCATTTCTCGAACACATCGTCCCCATGTCCATGTCACATCCAGGCCTCATGCACAGCCTGCTATCACTCTCAGGAAGCTGCCTGGTGGCAAAAGCACAGGACGCGAACTCGGAGTGGGAGCAACGGCAAGTCCACCACAGCGGCAAAGCAATGGTCCTGCTATCCGAAGACCTACGCAACTCGCACAACCACAGCCCCGACCAAGACGCCATCGTCAGCGACCCATCCATCGCGCAAACCCTCATCCTCTGCCTCGAAACCGTCTGCTCCGGCGACCGCACCGGCCTCTACCGCGTGCACCTGAACGCCCTCAAGACGATGCTGACGCAACGCCAACGCCGCTTCCCCAACGAGCAGCTCCGCAAATTTATCCTCGAATTCCTCATCTACCACGATTACAGCGCCAGCATCACCGCGGCCGACTACTCCCTGGACCAACGCAGCCTCGACCTGCTAGCCGGCTTCCAACTACCCAACACATACACGCCCCCCGACGCCTCTCCCACCGCTGGCAGCACTTTACTCGGCGTCCTCGACGGCCTCTTCGGCTTCATCTCGCGCATCCGCTCGCTGCGCGACCAAATCCGCGCCCGCCGCTCCCTCGGCCTGACGAACTGGTGGGACGGGCCGATCATCCACGACGCATTCGCCATCGACACCGCGCTGCGCGCCTGGACCTGCGCCCACCCGCCAGACACGCCGCGCTACACCGCCTCGCTGCTCTACCGGCAATGCGCGTGGATCTACCTGCACCGCACGATCCAGCACTCGCGGCCCTCGGCGGCGTTCAAGCAGGCCGTCGACGAGGGCCTGACGTACCTGCGCATGCTGCCGGACACGGAGGATGGGTCGACGCAGTCGATTTTGCTCATGCCGTTGTTTCTGCTTGGGTGTGCGGCTTTCGAGCCGGAGCAGAGGCCGGAGATCAGAGCTGCTTTTGCGCGCTTGAGGGAGTGGAGTGGGCTGGGGAATATCACTTACGCCGGAGAGATTGTTGAGCAGGTTTGGCGGATGATGGACGAGGGCAGGGAGGCGGAGACGTGGGATTGGGAGGGGATTATTAAGGGGAGGGGGTGGGATTTTTTGATCACTTGATTTGGACTATTTCCTGCATTGGCATTTTGGATGGGTACTGGGATAAGAGTGGCAAGGACTTCTGGCTTTTATGCTATTCCCTCCGCTCGACATCTCGGTGTCTGGGTCGACTGCATTCTACTTCACCAACGCACGATGGGATTGGTTGTCTGCTCTTACGACTTTTCTGCGACCGGCGGCATTCCCTTCTCCAGCACTTGCGCACCACAGACGCATCACCACGAGACACACGCGCGAAGCTCATCTATGAGAAGCACAGAGAATCACGGAGCGACAAAACCCCAAGGCGACAATCTTTTCTCCGGCTTTGACCGACAAATTTCTCTTGGGAGCAATTGGACCGAATCTGAATCGCGATCTTTACCGGAAAGGAGGCTGTTAATATCATCTTTCGCCGCCACGGCGTTACGACGCACAGAAGCACTGGAACCGTCGGAGGGCAATTTGTACCTGCCGTTTATTATTCGTTCGCGTTGCCTTGTCTGGCAATCAGCGACAATTATGAGGAGGACACGGGCGGTGCTCGCACGCGGGCCGCCTAGTATGGAGAAGAAGCATGGGAGGAAGGATGTCTTGCAAGAGCAGATGGGAGGTTTTTCTTTCCTTTTTTTGCGATTTCTTCTCATAATCATCAGCATTCAGCGATTTTTTTGGCATATGAAACACACACACGACAAGGAAGGGAAGGAAAAGGGGGTTTTTTCGTTTTGCATGATTGGGATTTTGTTGTCCTTTTTCACGATCTTCCATTATATATATAGCTTCATTTTCTTAAGGTATTTAGTTCCCTTGAGGGTTGGGCTTGGGCTTGGATGTAATGAACGATGGGTCGGTATGCTGATTATATGCGATCTTTGTTTTGGTTTTTTGGTTTTACGCAATCATAGCGGGTTTTCTGCTTTGTATAGGCGAGGAGGTCATGAGGAATTTTAATCCGTGTGACGAATCTCAAACATCATGACTTTTTCTTTCGATCCCAATCGATAAAGATTCATTGAAACGGGACCGGCAACTTTTCTAGTTGAATTCTAGTGCGATAATTGACGTTGTGATAAGAGAGCGCTGCTATGATCACGATACTAGGGATGCATGCATGCATGTCATCTACATATGCATGAACGGGATCTTCTTGGTTGGTTGGTGGACTTGCGAGCTGGAGGTGTGTGGCAGCTTGATTTGATGGACGGCTGTCACTTGCTCTACGTCACGGAAAGTGGGAGGAAGGAACGTTCGTTCGCAGTAGTCAGTTGATTAGTAGTGCCTTCCTCCTGCCTGAGATGGCCTGACTGCCTGATTTGTGGCCTCGTCGCGCATGACTTGATCCGTCCGGCTGACGATATGACTGACAATGCACAGAGGGGAAATGGATGACTGCATCTTGTTCTTTTGATAAGGAATTCATTCATTTTCTGTTTATCACTCCTCCCTCCTGTGTTTGCCCTCAACTCCCATCCCTCAGAAAAACAACGTTCAGGCTATGCGGCCCGGCAGCGGCATCTCGTCATAGGTCCCCTCTCTGAAGTCAGCCCACCAGCCACCAGCTGAGAGAGAGCGAGAGCGCCTATCTCACCAACAAGAAAGGCAGAAGAGAGGAAGACGAAGGGAACAGGGAAAAGGGCTGTCGTCACTCTGTCTATGCCTGATCTCTTCTCACACAACTCTCACGGCTCGCGCCTCACTACCGCCCGTTTTCCCTTCTACCACTCATTGCTTGTACCTCGTACCTGTATCTCATCAACATCGCACACTTCAACTCGAAACATCTCCTCCAACAATAAAACAGTGGTACAGCGAGTCAAGTCGATTCAAGTCACGTCACGTCACTTGCCGCCGCCGCTGGGTCACAGGCCTCTTTGCCTGACGTGCAGCGCTTCCGGCTGAGCAGCCCCGCCAACCTCCAACCCAAGTACCTCTGCTCTCACACCGGTGCACCACTAACGACGAGGCAACCACTTTCTCCTCTCAACTCCCAAACACCCGCCCTCCGTTTCACCTCCAGCCTTGCGCGACACACCTGCCTCTCACCTGCTTTGTCCACACCGCCCGCACCGCTCCTTGTCATTCACACCGCTTCACGACCGACACTCGGCTGCTCCACCCATCTCACACGCCGAGTCATCCACCTGCTGCCAAACAATCCTGCCACTACGGACACTAAGCCGCGACCGCCGACGCCGCCTTCGCCATGTCTGTGAGAGGCGAGCGCGTCGTCTATCGGGAGCGCAGTCGCGAGACCGACAGAGACCCAGACTCGCGACGCTCCTACACCACCGTCAAGCGCTACCAAGTCCCGGACCGATCTTGGGAGGAAGACAAGGTCGATTACGACAAGATCATCGTCAAACGAGAGCGACGCGACGACCCACCGCCGCCGCCCAAGCCACGAACCGAGCTGGACTTTCGCGTCACAGAGCGTGACAGCCGAGACTACGGCCGTCGCGACGATGACTGGCATATCACCGAGCGCATATCCGAAGCGCCTAGGCGTGAGATCCCATACCGTGTGCTCGAGCGCGACCACGCCCATAGCAGCCGCAGCAACTTCCATTACTCAGACAGAGATCGAGAGACCGTTCGTGCCCCCAGCCCGCCCACCCAAGAGAGGGTTCGCGAGTTCAGATTCGAGCGCGAGCGATCCTTCTCTCCACCCCATCATCACCACCATCATCACCACGAGGATCGAGGTCCCGAAATTGAACGCTATAGGAAGGAAACTGAGTACTATCAACAGCCACAGCCCCAACCCCAGCCCATCATCATTCGAGAGTCCGCCCCGCAGCCGCCGATTATCATAAGAGAAGAACGTCGCGAACCCCAGCAGATCATCATCCGTCGCGACGAGCAGAACTACGACTTCATCGACAAGGAAGAAGTGCGCGATGAACGCCAATCTCTGGTGCGCAGGGAAGAGCCGCCTCCTCCCGCTCCGGTTCCTGCGCCTGCGCCTGCGCCTGCGCCATCCGTCAAGCAACAAGAAGAAGACTACTTTTACGAGCGTCGCATTCGTGAGGTGGATCGTGGTCGCCACCGCGAGGACGACATTCGACCCAAAGACAGCGCTTCGCAGTACAGCAGTGACGACAGCTACGAGTATGTCCGCCGCGAACGTTATGTTGAGGGCGACGAGAAAGAAGAGTCTCGCCACCGCCGTCGCGACTTGGCTGGCGGTGCCCTGGCTGGCGTCGCTGGTGCTCAGATCCTTCGCAGCCACCGCAAGAGTCAAGGCCGCAACCCTGGAGGCCGCGGTCGCTCGCTCGTCGGTGGTGCTGCAGTTGGAGCCTTGGGTGCCGAGGCTATCCGCCGGGCAAAGAGCTGGCGCCGCGGCTCTGGGAGCAGGTCTCGCTCCTGGTCTCGTTCTCGATCGCGTAGTGGCTCCCGTGAACCGCGACGCAGGAAAAGGCACCACCGTTCCAAGTCGCGATCCAAATCTCGTGCGAAACAGCTGGGTGGGCTTGCCGCTGTTGCTGCTGTCGGAGCGCTCGCTGGATATGCCCTCAAGAATCGCGGCAAGAACAACGAAACGATTATCGTCAACGATCGCCCGCGCCGTTCTCGCTCGAGGCGTCGCAGGGGCAGTTTCGACACGGCAACTTCTGGTTACATGAGTGATGTTGGTCCTCCAAGGTCCGAGAGTAAGCACAGGGATCCCGAACACCGCAACAGGCGTATAGCACAGGCCGGTCTCGCCTCTGCCGCTGCTGCTGGTATTTGGGATCGTGTCAGATCGAAGAGTCGCGGCGGCAAATCACGATCTCGCAGCAGAATTCGTCAAGGTGTACCGATCGCAGCCGCCGGACTCGGCGGAGCTGCGCTGGCTGGATTGTACGAAAAGACAAAGGCTGGCAAGGAGGCCAAGAAGCAGGCCATCATCGATGATGAGATGAGCAGAGGTAGGCGCGGCTCTCGCAGCCGTTCACGGAGTAGGTCCGTCCCTGCTCCTTACCCTGTCCCTGGCAGACGAGGAGAAGCTGAAGATCCTATGATAGCTTACGGCGGCGATCCTATCTATCCTGATAACAGGCGCGGCTACTACAGCGACGAGGAGCCGGGTATGTATCGAAGGAGGCACAGAGGCAGTTCGACCGGAAGCAGTCCCGATACCAGACGTGGGAGCAGGAGTAGGAGCAGAAGCAGGAAAAAGCAGTTGGCTGGCGCTGGACTGGCTGCCGGTGCTGCCGGTGCTGCCGGCTATGCCTATCACAAGAACAGAGAACGCAAACGCAATGCGAGCGAAGAACGACGTGAGTATGATTCTTGACTGACATGATGGCACAGACGAGCTGACTTGGGTTATCTAGGTGACGACGACTACAGCGAACCGTATACCCCTGATGAATACACCCCACCGCCTCGTGATACCGTCGGCTATGACCAGCCACAGCAGCCATACCCTGGCGGAAATTACTTCCCTCCTCCGCCGGTCAACGATCAACCATACCACCCTGCAGACCCTTATCCTCCAGGTGAAGGGGCCTACAACCCCTACCCTGCGTACAACCCTGCAGACTACCCTCCTGAAAGCTCGCATGCACCCTACGAGCAAACTCGTGGCGCATACGGCGACAGTGACGCCACGCTCGGAGCGCCGTATCCCACGGATACATTCGAAGGCGACTCGCGCTACCAGGCGCCCGCAGATGCTCCACGGGGCCGCGACGACAGCAGAGACCGCCGCGGCAGGGATGCTGGAAATGTGAGTTCCAATAACCCTGATGCTTCAGGCACTACGCCCGATTTTGAGCGAAGAGAAGAAGAGCGCGAGAACAGCAGCGCCAGCACCGGCCATCGCAAAGAACGTGAGGATGCGGGTACGTCGGTGCCTGGGTGATTTTTGATCCAACCGATTTTTTCTCGAGCATGACTTAACTTGTTTCTTGGAAGCATTACACTTTTGGCTGACACTTTCATTTTCTCTTTCATCAGATGGTGTAAACCCCCCAACACCCACCCCACCCCCTCCGCGCGGCCGCTCCACCAGCCGCGTCCGCTTCGACCTCGACTCAAACGTCAACTATCCCGACAACAGCAGCGCCCGCCGCGTCGGCTCCGGTTCCCGCCGCTCCTACTCCGACTCGGAAGATACTCTCTCCCCTCGCCGCCATCGCCACCGCCAACCCCGCCGTCGCACCAGACGCGACCCTTCGTCTCAGCTCTTCAACGACAAGTACGACCGTCCGCCTGATGCGGGCGATTCGGAATCCGATGGGACTGTGGATTTACCCCCTCGCTTTGATGAGAATGGGAATCGGAAGTGGGAGTCTAGCACGGGTAATGAGCTCGCGGATCGGATTCAGGATTTGCTTGCGGGGAGGGGGCCGGCGGGGAAGTTGTTTAAGGGGATTGCGGGGGAGTTGATGGAGGGGAGGGGGAGTGGTAGTCCTGGCGGGGAGAGGAGGAGGGGGGGTAGGAGGGGGGATGATTGATTGATTTGATTGATTTGTTGGAGGTTGTTGGATGCAGTGTTTGACGCTAGTTGTGGGAAAGTTTCCTTTTTGGCTTGAAGAGGGTGGTCGTGGTGGTGGTGTGGTTTGGCACGATGAGTTTGGTGCCTTTTCTTCGCTCCTTTATTGCTTTTTGCCCCTATTGATGACGATGATGAACACGCACGAATACGAAGTTTACGGCTATGATAGAAATGGTTTACTTGCTTGCTTTTGCTTTGCTATACCCTACTCTTTTCTTTTTATCCTTCGGGTTTGCTGTCAAACGAATGTCAACATTAATCATGACTTTTCTAAGCGAGAGAAATGCAGGATGAGAGTGTAGGCGAAGTACACATCTCACGTAAGCGGCGAGCTGAAATTGAGGAGGATTCGTTTTTTCCGCTTCGTTTGATGCTGGCTTGTTTCGGTATCCGATGCTGGACACCGCTGAGCTGCTTACCTAGGTATCTTACATGGCTCCTTCTGCGCGCACTTTTTAGGTCGCCGCTGTCTGAAGGATTCGAGTTGCGCTCCTACGGTGGCTGTGAAGATAGGGTACCTGATCTGGAATTGGGAGCAGGTAAGGTATATATGATTGAGTGTTTGACTTTTTCTACCTAGGAACTCACCACCATTTCGTCCCAACCCAATCATATCACATCATGGCTGCTCCGATCTACGATACCCCCGAGGCTTTGGCCAAGTTGTCTGAGCCGGACGCTGAGTTTGCTGAGGTATGTATCGCTGATTCGATCACATCAAATCGTCAATTGAGTCGAATCAATCCAATCCCCTCACACCGAAACCCTCACTAACACCTCACCGCCAAAGCTCCTCGCAACAACCCCCCAACACCCCCACCTCGACTTCACCCACCCCATCATCCTCGCCATCCGCCAAAACCAACTCGCCGCCGCCTCAAAAGCCCACAAGGAAACTCTCTCCTCAGGCGAAAACCATGAAGAAACCCTCAAAATCCCCATGCGCGACGGGCACTCGAGCGAACTGCGCATCCACCACCCACCACCCGCCACCTCACCCTCCCCGTCGCCCTCTCCGTTGATCCTCCTCTTCCACGGCGGCGGCTTCATCTTCGGGAACAATCAGCAACCCGCTCCCACGGCAGGCCGTTTGGCGAGTCTCTATAATGCTACGGTGGTTTGTCCCGCCTACCGTCTGGCGCCTGAACATCCCTGGCCCGCGGCGCATGAGGATGCTTGGGATGCGCTTGTTTGGGTCGTGAATCACGCAGCCTCCTCTTCACCTCCCGACTGTCTGAGGAACGTCTCCCTAGAAACCGGGTTTGTTCTTGCAGGCAGTTCGGCGGGCGGGAATATCGCTGCTGTGTTGGTGGGGAAGTATCTCTCCAAACCGCCAACCATATCATCTCTCACTGGTGATGCTGCGGCTGCGCCTCCGCCGAATCTGACGGGTCTGTGGATCGATTCCAGCATGCTCTTCCACTCCCTCCCCTACGTGCCCGCGCCTTATCGGGACCTGCACCTCTCGCACGAGCAGAATGCCGACGCGCCGGGTCTGTTGTCCAAGCAGGCCGTGGGGTACATTCGCGAGGCGGTGAGAGGGGATGGGGGGTCGAGTGATTTCTCGCCTGTGAACTCGCCTTACTTCACATCGTCAGAGTCGACGGGAGATAAGGCGGGGAGCGGGAAGGAAGGCAGGTCGTGGCCCAGGACGTTTATTCAGGTCGCGGGCATGGATCCTTTCAGGGACGACGGGATTGTCTTTGCGAGGATGTTGGGGGATTTGGGGACGGAGGTGAAGTTGAAGGTTTATGAGGGCGTGCCGCATGGGTTTGCGAGTTTGTGGCCGGGTTTGAGGGTGGCGGAGCGGGCGAAACGGGAGGGCGTGCAGGGGGTGGGGTGGTTGCTTGGGAGGGAGGGGGAGGGGGGGTGATTGAGGGCTTTTGGGATCAGGGTTCTTTGCTGGTCACATGTGAACTGGGTTAATTTAGTACAGAGCTCGATCGATGAGATTGATATGACTACGTACACATATGCTCTGCCCTATCCACCAAGATCATCTCCTCACTCCTCCAAACCTCCAACTCACCCACCCTTCATTCAGTCAAGCCTCATCAACCCAACTTCAGCGTCTGCCCCGCCTTCCCCACCACATTCTTCACCACATTCCCACTCCCCAGCACGCTATAACTATACGGCACACTGGTCAAAGTACCCCTAGGAGCCTCATCCGTGGCCCCATTCAACTGCACATCCCTACTAACCGCATACCCCACCTCCTTGGAATCGATGCTCAAAATCGCCCTCTCGACGCCGGTGAAAACCGTACTCTCAACCAGCGCCTGCGCTCCCATGCGCGAATTGACAGCCGTCGAGCCGCCCTCGTAGTAACTGTTGAACACGTGCGCGGTGCCGAAGCGCAGCAGGGGCATGCGGCTGTTGATGTTCTTGAAGTGGTTGTTGGCGTACGTGATGCGCAGCTTTCCCTTATCCTCACCTCCATTGTTGTCGCTGTGGCCCACGAGGGAAGCCTTCCAGTGGTCGTGGAACAGCGTGTTGCTGACGGTGATGTAGTCGCTGCCGTGGCTAAAGTCCGCCAGCCCGTCGTAGTAGTCTTTGCCCGACGTCAGGTCCGACGACAGGTCGCAGTGGTCGATCCAGATGTTGCTGCTCTCTTGCACGCCGATGGCGTCGCCGCCGGGGTCGCCCGTGCGCACTTTGCTGATGGCCAGGTTGCGGATGATGACGTTGTTGGCGGCGCGCAGGAAGAGCCCGAAGCCCGTCAGGGAGGAGGTGGAGTCGATTCCCAGGATGGATTTGTTGGCGCCCACGCGGATTTTTTCGCTGCCGCTGATCTTGCCTTTGATGTAGACGATGGCTGGGGTGGCGTCTTTCACGGCGGCGGCGAGGTCGGCATAGGTGCTGACTGTTACGGTTTTGCCGCCGGCGCCGCCTTTGGTGCCGCCGTTTAGACTGGCGTAGCCGACTGGGCTGGCGGAGGCTTGTCGCTCGACGAGGGGGGAGGCGAGGGTGCTCAGCGGGGTGAGGGCCGCGAGGGCGAGGGCGAGGTTGAGGAACTTCATGGTTGTTGGGTTTGTGCTGCAGGGCAGTCTTGATGAGAGACGGTGGTGATTGATTTGAGGCGTGGTCTAAAGAACGACGACACGGGCACTTTTATACCCGTTTTCCCGTCGTGATGTTTCAGCATGTCTGTACCACAAGAGCATGGTCTATACCAACGGACGGTCAATTTTGCCTCCGTGCGCGAGCCTCTTTGTTTGAGTTGTCAAGATTTCTTCCATCCCCTTGACCCAACTGCTCCTGGCAACATGTTCAGCCCTTCATTAGATTGCGTGCTGGTTGCACGACATCGTCACGATAAAGCGATGGTCTCCCAAGTCTCACAGGAACAACTGAGATCGATTCTCGGTCTTCTACGAACTCCCACGAATCATTTCGTGTTCGATGTCGTTCATCAGCTTCCACCAACCGGAGAGGAAATGAAGTGTAAGATCGATTTCCCATCTCGCGGCGGAAGGGCGCGGTCCGTCATGCTTGTGTGTTTGCGGACGTGAAGTCGTCCACGGAGAATTTAATCGCCAAGTCCCCGGGGTTATTGTTATGTGAAACAGAGGTGCATGGGCGGGTTGCGTGATGAGGCTGTATGTCAGATGGTCAGGAGTACTGTAGTGTGGTGGCGTGGGTGGTTTGGATGGAGTGCAGTCTTGGGAGCTGGGGTTGTCGAAGTTTAATAGAGTGGTGATGAGGTTTGGCGTGTTTTGGAAAGAGCTCGCTTGTGGATTCTGGGGGTGCTGCTAGGCGCTTGGAGGATCGAGGGGTTTTCATTGGTGTTTGGGTTTGTTGTGGTGGTGGTTGTGTATAGCGATGTGGGCCTCTTGATGCAGCAGTCGTCTTCTGCGTAGGTAGAGTATCAAATTTGTGTTTTTGTGCTCGCCTTTCAGCAAAGGTCGTTACATCGTCTTGTTGTTACTTGACATATTCTGATCCCGCAGAGACCATACAGTATGGTTTTTCTCCAAGTATCAGCGTGCCTTCACTTCGCCTCGCTTCTGGCACTTAGCCCAATTCTGTCGATCTGACTCCCTGCGATTAGATATAGAACAGTCAGGCATATGAATCCCACCGCAGGATTGTGAATGATGTGCCCTCGAACATCTCCCTGAAAGACCTCGGCTGCCGAGTGTATAGCCGCCGAGCCGGTACAACCCAGGGGAAACGATCAGAGCGATTCAGGCGATTCCTTACTGCGCCCTCGAAGCCATGTCTTGGTTTTTATTCGCCCTGCGAATGATTTCGCTAGAAAGTATGATCGACTTTATCGCCTTTGGGGATGTTTGACAGCCCCGGGTCAGAGCTATGGATCATCGACATAATCGAGAATGACGCTGATGATAAGAACAGCGTCGACCGGAAATAGGAGGTTGCATGACCGGATTTTTGGTTGCTCTTAAGAATTCCTATACTTGGAGGTTGAAGCGAACAATATCTTATTGTAAAGTTTTTTGTTGAAAAGCGGCAGAATCAGTCAGTCGTTTACTGAATATCAGGTTCATCCAATGTTTCAGGTAATTGCACGCCCCTCTCGAATTTGACATGAGCGCAGAGCCAATATATCAGTCGAGAGGAGACGAGAAACTCTGAATGTCGAAGGATGAATGAGTCGCGGTATGTGTCGTCGAGCAATGAAGTCAATTGATATTTTTCAAGTCGTCACTTACGAGCCTCGCAGGGTAAGGGTTGGGGTTGTTGAGTAGGAGGCCCCTCCCCCAAGCCTTTCTTCACGCTAGGCAGTTGGAAGCGGGGCCAAATGTTACTCCGGAGGCCAGAAAGAAGTTGGATGGTCTGGTTGATTTCGTCCCCACTGGAGAAGCACCGCCTATCTCTCGCACTAGCCTACGTGCCGGTAAAGTCAACAACACGCGAATTGATGACTGGTTCTTGTTGTAGTCTTCCAAGATAGACCGTAGGTTCTTCTCCTCCCCCACAATCTCCTTCCAAAGACACACCAATCCAGAAGAGGGCGAGAGACAAACAGCAAACACCGCCTCCAACCATCCCATCCCCAAACCCCTCCCAATAGAAGACACGACCGCTACAATGGCCACAACAACTCGCTACACCGACCCCGAATGGGCCTCGATCATAGACTCCACCGTCTCCGCCATCAACAGCAACCCAAGCAAACCCACCTACCCTCTACCCTCCTCCATCCCCGGCACGATAGACCACACCCTCCTCAAACTCGATGCCACCCAGGCCCAAATCGACAACCTCTGCGCCGAAGCGCGCGTCCACGAGTTCGCGACCGTGTGTGTCCGTCCCAATTGGGTGGCGCGCTGTGTTGCCAATCTGAAGGGCTCTTCTGTCGGAGTGGCCAGTGTGGTTGGCTTTCACGAGGGGACGCAGGACTTGTACCAGAAGCTTGAGTAAGTTCGCATAAAAGTCATGGAGATACAACATGACAAACCAGACCGCCAGATAACAAGAAGAAGAAGCAGCAGCAGCAAGAGTAACAACAAGAACTAATCCCACTCCAAACAGAGACACCAGACTCTCCCTCACCTCCGGCGCCAGCGAACTCGACGCCGTCCTGAACGCCTCCCACCTCCTCTCCTCCTCCTACCAGTCCATCTACGCCGAGCTCTCCGCCCTGCGCGCCGCCGCCCCCTCTGCAACCCTCAAAATCATCCTCGAAACCTCGCGCCTGACCTCCCGGCAAATAATCGCAGCCTGCGTCCTCGCCTCCGCCGCGCGCTTCGACTACGTGAAAACCAGCACCGGCTTCCTCCCTGCGGAAGAATGCATCCTCTCCGAAGGAGAGCGCAAACCGACCGGCGCGACGGTGCAAGACGTGCAACTGATGCGCGCGTGCTGCGAGGTTCTGGCGCCTTCTTCGCCTTCCTCGCCTTCTCCCGAGACGGGCAGTGTGGTTGCTAAGAAAATGAAGGTTAAGGCCTCAGGTGGTGTGAGGACTCTCACGGACGCGGTGGGGATGCTGCAGGCGGGCGCGGAGAGGTTGGGGAGTAGTGGAGGTGTGTGGATTGCGAAGGAAGAGAGGGCGGTGCGCGAGGGGAAGGGCGGGGAGGATGGCGGGCGGCCGAGGGGGTTGGAGACGAGGATGTTTAGTGATTATTAGATGGGAGAGAGAGAAGGATGATGGATGGATGGAGGAGGCTGTGGTTGGATGATGAGTGTGGGAATACAGAGAGGCTGGAGAGAAGGTAGCTTGGTGAGTTGTCAGATCTAAGGAATATGTTCATAGACGAGTACAAGAGAAATGATCAGCAAAAGGCATTGTTTGGCCTCCCAAAATAAGGCTTTTGATGAAGAAAGGCTTCACAAAAGAAGGGAGATAAGGAGACCTGTCCTCCGACTCATTAAGCGACTAATTCATATGTGAATCAATCAGTAACTCAACCGAAGAACGATCCATTTTCACAACAACAACAGCTCATCACTCGTCTCATGATTTCTCGCCTTCTCTATAGAGATCCCAACCAATCAATCGACCACACGCCAACGCTTGATGACTTGACAAAGAGACACTTTCAGGCTCAAACATGATAATGTGGAAACAGAGAATAAGACATATCTTTCAGTAAATATAGCAGAAACAACGCAAAAGGGGGACCCTAAAGACTTCCCCCCCAAATCAACAAACAAGACAAGAGCCAAAAGAAGCCTACTTCGCCTTTTTTGGATCTTTTTTTCGCTCCCGCTCAGCGCCTCAACGCCCCAACCCCACCCATGACAGCCTCCAGCCTCTCCTTTAACCTGGCATCATGCAGAGGGTCAAAAGACAGCTTGTCCTTCTCACTCGCAACAACCCCACTATCCTTCCTCTCCACCACCCCATCACGCGCCTTCTAAGCAACCCCACCAACAACCAACGCAGCAAGCCCCTCCTCCTCACTGCGCGCGCTCACCTTAACGGTGACACCGCTCTTGGCGCTGTACGCCATGCGGACTTGCGCAGCGACCTTGCCGCCCGCGACGCTCTTGCCGTACAAGCGCAAGCTGTGCGTGGAAGCCGAAAGAGCGATCTCGCTGCCCTCCAGCGGCTGCATGCCGAGCGCCTTGACGAGCAACTCGACAGCGTCCTGGATGCTCTTCGCGTTGCCGAGCTGCAGCGTCTCCTCCGCGTCGTCGGCGTCCGCCAGCCCCGTCCAGATGTTGTCCCAGCTGCCGGCGAAAGCGGGCAGGACGTAGTCGGCGCCGGCGAGGTCGAGGTCTTCGACTTGGTATTCGTCCTCGTAGCCGGATTCCTCGGGTTCGGAGGTGGAGGGGTCGATTTCTTTGAGGGTGAATTTGAGGACGTTGGTGAAGGAGGCGGCGAGGAAGGCGGGGGCGTCGGCGGGGCGGGAGAAGGAGACGTAGACGGTGCCGGGCTCGTCGGTCTTGAGCAGGGGGACGGGGATGATGAAGTCTT
>MSJI02000503.1:0-17777 GCA_001931905.2 Cladosporium sp. IMV 00045 | reverse complement strand
GGGGCCATCGTCCTGACCGTTCGCTTGAGTAGCTTGTTGCTCCTTTTCCCTTGAGCTTGAGTCGAGGCCGAGCTGCTGAAGCTTTTGGCCGCTTTCCTCGATGAGATCAAAGATGCATGGTGAGCTGGGGATATAGATCTCGGCAAGGACCTCCCGGATACAGTCGACAATCTGCTGACCCTCACCCTTGGCAACGTTGTCGCCAATGTGCTGTGTTCCAAGGATCGAAGGGGGAGCATCTGGGTAGTCTGCTGGGAACTCAATCCTCAAGGATATGTTTGATTTGATTGGAAGAGTCAAAGCGTATAACCTAGAATCTTCCGAGGTTGATATCAGAGTGTTGTCGCCGTAGATCGAATTGATGGATGTTATTTCATCCAACAGCTCCTCGGACATACTTTTACCAGGAACAATATACACAGAAAAGATCCAAAGTAAATGTGGTCTAGATGCTTTATCTGCTTATTTATTTTCCTTGAAGTGAGCAAAATGTGGTGAGGTGTGAAGAAGCTGGGCGGCGTGGGGAAGTGAAGCGCGGACTTTGAGTTTGGGTGGCACAGGACAGGCACCAGCGCGCTGTAGCCTTGAGGTAAGTTCGCCGAGTATTAAAAGCCGACTTCAACTTCTCAAGATACCTCATTCGGCGCGCGCAACACCACGACCATTCCTTAATTTGAACATCAACCTATCATGGCTGCTACGCGAGGCGCGTTCTCGCTGTCGAGCGCATTGCCCAAACCGAAATACACTGGAGAGGACGAGGAGCTGCCGACACACGCGCAGCAGAAAGGACCACGAGTGGTCGACTCCCGAGAGGTCGAATCGAATCAACTGGTGGTGAAGCGATCTGGACCGCCGCCATACGGACAAAGAGCATCATGGCGTCCACGGAATGCAGAGGACTTTGGCGATGGCGGAGCTTTTCCAGAGGTACCAGTAGCGCAATACCCACTGGACATGGGTCGCAAAGGCGGTTCCGCTGCAAGCTCTTCCAACGCGCTGGCTATCCAGGTGAATAACGAGGGCAATGTCAAGTTTGACGCTATCGCGCGACGTGGACATGACGAGAAGAGGATTATCCATGCCAGCTTCAAGGATTTAATCCCGTTGCGCCAGCGCGCGGATGTGGGAGAAATTAGCTTGGAGAAACCGAGCGAAGAGGAGGTGCAGGCCTCGAAGGAGAGGACACAAAAGGCTTTGTCGGGTCTTGTATCAGGTGCGCTCGCTGCGCAGAAACCAAAGAACATCAAGGGAACATCCAGACCGGAGCCGACATTTGTACGATACACACCAGCCAATCAGATGGGCGACCAAGGAAAGAAGGGAGACCGCATCATGAAGATTGTTCAAAGACAGCAAGATCCCATGGAGCCGCCAAAGCACAAAATCAAGAAAGTTCCTCGTGGACCACCCAGCCCGCCCCCGCCCGTCATGCACTCCCCTCCGCGTAAGCTCACAGCCGAAGATCAAGAAGCGTGGAGAATCCCCCCTCCTGTCTCGAACTGGAAGAATCCTAAGGGTTACACGGTACCTTTGGACAAAAGATTGGCTGCGGATGGTAGAGGTCTGCAGGATGTCACGATCAACGACAAATTTGCTCAGTTCGCGGAAGCATTACAAACGGCCGACGGACATGCGAGAGAGGAAGTTCAGCAGCGTCAACGCATGCAACAGCGCCTCGCCGAGAAGGAAAAGGAGGCGAAAGAGGAGAATCTCAGGATGTTGGCACAAAAGGCGCGCGAAGATCGTGCCGCGGCATCTTCTGGTCGTCGCGGCTCAGACGCTCGCTCCCGCTCTCGCAGCCGATCAGTGGACAGTCGCTCGTCATACTCGTCGTACTCATCGCGGTCAAGGTCGCGCAGCAGAAGCTACAGTGCCGACAGAGGAGACCCATCAGAGCGCGACCGGCAAGACCGTGAGAAGGCGCGCGCTGAACGTCGCCGCGAAGCTCAGCGCGATCTGCGCAAGAAGAACATGGGCCATGAGAGGCGTGTGCAAATGATGGCCAGAGAGCAGAACCGCGACGTCAGTGAGAAGGTGGCACTCGGACTGGCGAAACCGACACAGAACAAGGAAGCTATGTACGATTCGCGACTTTTCAACCAGAGCTCTGGATTCGCCGCTGGCTTCAATGAGGACCAGCCTTACGACAAGCCTCTTTTCGCCGAGCGTGATGCGCTCAATAGCATCTACAGACCAAACGTGGGTGATGATGACGAAGAAGATGGCGGCGAGACTTTGGAAAAGATTCAGGGTGCGAAAAGATTCGAGAGCCTTGGGCGCGCACCAAAGGAGGGTTTCAAGGGCACAGACGCGGCAGAGCAGAGAAGCGGACCGGTCATGTTTGAACGAGACCGCGGAGATGATCCGTTTGGTGTCGAGGCTATGATTTCAGAGGCAGCTAAGGGAGCGAAGAGAGGCGCAGATGACGATGCTGGTGGAAAGGGGAAGAGAGCCAGAGTGGATGACGAGTAATAAGACTTCGAAGTCATGCAGCGATAAGTATACCTACCTTAGCATTCCTGAGACTTTTGTACAAAAAGGAGAACACTTAGTCGACGCAGACAGTTCAGCTTCGCAAGATTCGCGTTCATTCACTTCGTCTTCGAATCTCACTCACGCACTACTACCGCTTCCAGCTCCCACCACATTTGCGCGTCCCACAATGTTTGCTCATGCACATCGCATCTCCCAGCCCAAACACTTTTTCGTTTGACTTCTCACCTAGCCCTCCACAGCGTCGCTCACCCGCTCGCAAACATGCCTCCCACATCTCACCCAACCTCCTCTTCCCACACCTCAGTCCTTAACATGGAAGACACTGCACTCACGCGTTACAACAGCCTGCAGCCTCCTCAGCAGGCCACTCTGGATACAGCAATATTGACCAATTCCGTTGACTATCCGACAAGCAGAAACATCCACTGGCCGACACCCAACGTCATGCTAAGTGGCGCTCCAACTATACTCGTCACGATCACTACACCGACGGCAACATACGACGCACCGCGGGAGGTCTTCACTCCTTCAGTGGGCAAGGCGCTTGAGATGCCAGCAGCCAACCTACCGGACTGGTCACCTTTGCTTACTTTTCTTTTACTTGGCTGGCTCGCCATGGCGTGGATCGTAGCGGCAGTCCTGTACTGCGCGACCTTTCTGAGAAAGTTGCGTGGCTGGAAGACTGGTTCATGGGCAGCTTGTATGGAAGAAGGGAGGATCTGTGAGTAATCACCAAGGGGTACATTAGATATCATGCTGACCGGGACATCTAGCGAGTCCACACCCGAAGCTTTCGAACTACGACCGCCAGCTCGCGCACGTAGGAACAACGCAAGCATGGCTACGGGCCTGGGAATATCTTTCGACCCACGTTCTGCGCCCAACACCCCTCGTTTGCGCAGCCCGCGCTCTTTCGACCAGGAGTCGGGGGAATTACACATTTTCAATACTCCCGGAGCAAGAACCGACATGACTCCGCGCTCACCGCACCATTACCTTCATCGCGCAGCTTCGCTCCTGCACGCCGGCTTCTCTGTCGATGACTTTGGCAACGATCGTGTTCGATGCGCAACCGCCGCGCTGATCTTGAGGGAGGGCTGCAGAGCGCAAGCTGGGCGCCTGGGTGTTTCGAGGGTGACGGTAGGGATGTCTGGGCGAAAGAGCAGAGGAAGGTTCACAGAGGGCTGGGCTCGTGGCTGTCTTGGAGAGTGTCAATGCAGGAATTGCGTTCGTGGCGGGCAAGCTGGCTAAGATGGCTAGTGACCACGTCCTCGACGGGGCGGAAGACGGGCTGCTATTGCCAGTGAGAAACGAAGAGAGGGAGGGCCGTGGGATGATGATTGATTGAACCGTTTTGAGACCCTTTAGAAGCTATTCGCACGTATCGATACAGAACTCACCGCCCCATCGCCACATCCCAGAAATTGTCCCAGCCGCCCATATCGTAAATATTCTCTACCTCAGCCAGACTCCAGATCCTCCTCCACAGTGCCTCCTGGCCCTTGGGAGGTTTCCCATCGTTGGTCCTAACAACGATCTGATCACTGTCCACCGGCCACTCGACGTCCGGGTCATCCTCCGCACCCGCCATTAGACCCAGCGCAGTGCCCAGATTTGCGTCCGCTCTCACGGCAATATCGCGGTTGCCGTTGGCTTGAGCTTCGAGCTGCTTTTGCAATGAGCCCGGATGGCGGCGCGGGAAGAGGTGAAGACTAGACCATCAGCCATGTCGTCCCGCCAATCGGCCCATTTCTGGCTTTCGTTTGTTGTCATGCCAGCCCAGATGAGGTAGCAGTGGTACGCGAAGAGACCTAAAGGCAAGAAAGCCGTAGAAGCAGCAAGCATGCCCACGCCGGCGATCGAGAGGCCTCCAGCATTTACCGCTCGCACAGCCGCGTCTCCCAGGTGGCGGAAGTGTTCGGAGCTGAAAAATGCAGGGCCGCTGGGTGTTTGCAGGTAGGGTCGAAGGATGTACCAGCTGAGAAACGTGCCGTAGAATTCCAAGGCGCTGAGGGTCACGAGGAGCAGGAGGAACCAGCGGTAGTTGCCCCGGCCGAGGCAGTTGTTGACCCAGGGGCAGTGGTGGTCGAGTTTGGAGATGCAGGTCTTGCAGAGAGAGCAGTGTTTGCTGCGGGCTGGTTTGGAGATGTGGCAGGTCCGGCAGACGTGGAGAGGTCGGTAGAGGATGTGGTCGTAGGGGTAGTGGTGTGGGTGTTTGGGTTGGGAATTGAGATGGTGGCCGGTGTGGGTGGCGGAGAGGTAGGTGAAGATGTATGGAAGGGGGAGGGCTATGGGTGCTGGGGTCAAGAGTGATATTGGCAGGCGATGGGCACCGTGGTAGAGGAAAAGAACGGCGCTCGCTGTGAGGATGGACAAGAAGAGGATCTAGGATGAAATCGTTATCAAGACCGTCGTACATTTTCGAGTTGGATCGTATGCTCACCAGGACCAAAGGATTTTTCTCAAAGAAGAGGTATTGCCCAAGCTTCTTTCCTTTGATTGACAATATTCCGCCAGTTATTCTTCGGTCAACAGCCTTCGAACCATTTGGAAGGTGTATACATAGTGCTCTTTGTAGCCAGCCGATGGGTGTCCGTCTTAAGGCTGGCAGTCGTCCGAACAAGGCGACGAAAGTTATTAGTGAGATGATGAGGATCCCGAGAAGGATCTGGCGGATGATGTTCATCTTGATCTTTGCTACCGGCTCATACTGCAATCTTTGTGTTAGAGTCCTACCTTGAGGTGTGAAATACTGTACCCTGCGGTAGAGTCGACGTTTTGTTTTGTGAGCTTGGAAGCTGCAGGCACTGTCCACTTTGTACATCACCATGCTGCAATCTTCAAGGAAATAGCGCTCGACTTAAACCTTGAATAATCATGTAAATATAGTCAAGATCGTTTCTGTCAATAGAGGATCTCTAAACTCCAGTCAACCAATATTTGCATCTATTGACTTCACTTCCTTGACCGGTCACGAGATCGCGCGTGACCTTCTCGTCGCGTCCCATCGCGGGGAGCTGGTCTGGCCTTCAACTTCCACTCTCCAGCTCACGATCGTCACCCGATACCATCTATCGCATTGTTGCATGCAACACTCTCGCCCGCCATGACGACGAACGGCGTCGTCATCACCCGCGCAGACGATGCCACTCCAGCTATTGGAGGTCTCTTCCAAGGCAAGAGCTTCCTAATCACCATGCGCGTACCTATGCGCAATCACTTCGTCGACGTCGTCAAAGCAAACGGTGGCCGCGTCGTCCGAATCGAAATCCAGGCAGACTACATCATTGCCGACCATGCTCGCAGAGACTGTCCGCCGACGAGCTTGAGCTACACTTTCATCGAGGCCGCGACCCGCAACGGAGCTCTCCCAGACCCCAACGACCACCGCGCCGGACCTGCGCCAGGAGTTGTACGACAAGTCGGAAGCACCACAGTCGCGCCCAAAGGGACTCGAACACCTTTCACTGCGCAGGACGATCGCGAGCTATGGGAGTGGGTCCAGCAGTGTGTCGCCGGAGGCGCTGCTGTCAAAGGTCTCGAGATATACAAGCAGCTGGAAGCTGTGAATCCGAGGCATACAACGCAGTCTTGGAGGGATCGCTATCTTAAGAAGCTGGTGACTAATCCTCCACAAGGCGTCAACCCACCTGCAGCTCGCGCCGTACCGACTCCAACACCGCAACTACAAACAAACACTCGCGACGCATCCAGGTGGAGACCAGCTGCGGGCAGACCGTCCAATGGTAGAGAGCGGACAGTTGCCGCTCGCGGGCAAGATGTTGACACGGGAAGAGATGTAGCAGGTGCATTAGAAGGAGCAGGGGAAGGAATCTTGGAGCCGGATGAAGTGGAAGAGGAGGTAGAAGTCGAAAACGAGGAGGAAGAGCAAGCTGTGGAAGATGAGGAGGAAGAGGCAGAACAAGAGGAGGAGGAGGAGGAGGAGGATGAGGATGATGGAGACATGAATGAAGCTGAGAAACCGATCAATCTGAGGACCGATTTCAATCTCTTAATGGAGAACATTGACGACATCCAAGTCGTTGCCAAAGACGCGTATGAGGACATGTGGGAGCAGCTGTCTGCGTCAGAGTCGCATCGCACTGCGGAACAATGGAAGCGTCTTTACGAGGACAAAGTGTTGCCAGCCTACGAAGCGAAGCGGAGAGAAGAGCGCAGGCTAAAAGGCACTCCGTCGAAACCCAGGGCTCGTTTGGAAATACCCGAACCGCCTGAAATACCTGAACTACCTGAGGAGCTTTCCACCCCGGAGTTAGTAGCATTAAAGGCGAAAGCCGCAAGGGAAGCGCTCGAACGCGAACAAGCGGCCTCGCCGAGCACCCAGAAGCGCAAACGGCAGACTCCAACGCCAAAAGCGTCGAGCAGTCAAACGCACAAGCGAATCAAAGCGGGTCACAAACAAGATCGCGCAGGAGAAAGCCCGCTGGATCGACCTGCGAAACACGATCGGGTTGCACCCTCAGCTGCACGATCAGCGGAGCGTGTTGACGCTGCAAGGAAGTTGCAAGACGATGTTGAAATGGCCGATGATAGCGAGCCGCAGGCAGACGCAGATGAACTTTCGCTACCAGACGAAGATGCTCTGATAATATCAGAAGCTAATCGTGCTGCAAAGGCTCAATTACAGGCTGAAGCTGTTGAACCGGATGTGGAGCTACCCGTGGATGATTCTGTGGCTATCGAGCGCGGGCAGCCAGAGCCCTCAAACGCAGAAGGATTGATGACCAAGACATCCCGTCTGACGTCCAGGAGGGTACGCCGAAACAGAGCAATCGTTCCGTGCGATCATCGGATGCGGTGGAGCAACTTTCAAGGCGACCAACAGCCACTTGACGCTGTTGATGAACAGCTAGAACCAAAGGACACGAACGAAGTTTCTCCCAGCGGTGGCCTTAAATTGACCGAAAGTAATCTAGCAAGCCAACAAGCAGGACAAAAGAGGCAAAACCTTCGAGGCGCGGACTTGCCAGAAGATGGCGAGAACGAGAACCAAGAGCAATACGCCGAGTACCTGGAGAAGCTTATGGGCGCCAGCCGCAAAAAATTACAGGCACATCACGATGCAGCAACTGCTGCTGTTGAAGTTCCGGACCGACTTATGGATACGCCAGAGGAAGAAGGACTTGATGCTATCGAATTAGATCCGATCCTGATCTCGATCCTCAGGCTGAACAGGAGCCGGAGTCTCAGTTTGTGCAGGGTAGCAAGCCTGAAGGGATGAATGCTCGAAAAGAAGGCGACGGAGACGCAACGCTCACAGCGAATGGGGACTTACCTGTTTCTCGTGCACAAGAGATGAGTCAAAGTCTTCAGAGTATGCTGGATCCGGAAGCTTCTGCTCAGGCGCAGCGCCACCGAAGGCAGGTCGGGCGCCCGAGGCACAATTGCCGAATGAAGATCAGCCATTTTCTTCACAAATCGCTCTCGAAGCAAGGAATGGCGAGCCTTATGAACAAGAAGATGACTCCGTCTTGCCTGGGAGTGACACAGATCAAGTGCATGGCTATGATACAACAGAAGCTCGAAGAAAGCAAAATGGCGAAGCTTGGCAGGACAAGGCAAATGTCAATGAGAAGGGCGAAGAGATGGAAATTGATCTCTCTCTGGCGGAGCCCGGAGGCGGTTTTCAGTTCTCATCGCAATCAGAGTCGCAAGCACAGCAATTGCTCCATCAGTATCGATGGGAACAGGGGCAAGAACCGGGGTTGCAGCAACAAAAGCAAGCGAGAAGCATCAACCGCAAAGTGAAAACAGAATCGAGATTTCCTCAGATTCTGCTTCTTCCGACGGCTCTGATGAAGAACTGGAAGAAGTTCCAGCGAAAGCCCTCACCCCCAAAGCCCAAGTACTCGATACCCAGGACATTCTCGATGCAGGATCACAACGGCCAGACCTCAGCTTCCCCCTTCCACCTGACTCCGAAGACGCAAGCTCCGAGCCAGAACTTCCCTCAGATCCCGTGCCAAAAGCGACTCCCAAACAACCGGTAGCCTCTCGCCAACGCCGAGCCACCTCAACACCCAGACCCAAACCGGCCCCCCAACCAAAACAACCTCAATCCGAAACAATCCAATCCTTTCTCGCTCGCCTCACCGCGAAAGAATTCAGCCAAGCATCTCTGCAGAGCGCGCTCTACCGCACCTCAGCGCAATTTCAAGCGGCAGAGATGCTCGCCATGGCCGAGAAATTCGGTTTCCCGTTAGATGGTGGTATCCCGGCAATCTGGACTGCCGGGGACGATGCCAAGGTGGGAAGCACGGATGCGACCGTGTTGAGGGAGTTGCTTGACCGGAAGGGCTGGGAGGAGTATGAGGCGAGAGCTAGGTTCTTGGAGGAGTGGAGGGCGGGTCAGTGAAATAGTATATGCCATGATGGCACACCGTGTTCGCTTCCGTACTTCTTTGCGCTGTTTCATGACATGTCTGGACTTTATGAAAAGGCCCCTCGAAGGCGTTGCTATTTTCGCTCTATCATCGCTAGCCAATAAATGCTCAACCAAATGTGTACATGATTTCCACGCTCTGTCAAATCCAACCCATCTATAGGCTCATTTTCTTTTTGAATTCTTCTACAACCTCAAAAACATCCCCTACTTCCTCTCCAAATTCTTATGCAGCGTATGCTGCTTAATAAACGCACTCGACACCGCCGCCAACACCGCACACCCCAGCGCAGCAACCCAAACGCCCCTGAAAGACTCGACATACGCTTCAATCACGCCATCGTACCAGCCCTCGGGCAACCTCTTCACCTCATCGACCGAATCCCTGATGCGTCCAATCTCCTCTGCCGCACCAGGCAGAGCGCCAAACCGCCTCTCCAACCCTTGCTTGAGCAAGTTCTGGAAAATCGCAGACGAGATCGTAATCCCGATCGTGCTGCCCGTGGAGCGGAAAGCATACGACGCGCTCGTGATGACCGCTTGGTGCTTGTGCTCCACGGCCGCGATGAGGGATATGAGCGTGATGGTCAACATGCTGCCGTAGGCGGTGCCGCTCATGAAGAGGTAGAAGAAGGGCGCGACGGGGTTGACGTCCGGCGTGAAAGTTCCTAGGATAGCGGCTGCGGAGGCGAGGCTGAAGACTTGCATGGCGAAGTTCCACAGGCGGTATTTGCCCGTTGCGCGCATTATGATGCCCGTGCTGAGGGAGCCGAGGGCGGTTCCTGCGGATTGCGGGATGAGGCGGGCGCCTGCCGCGGTGGAGCTGAGGGAGAGTACGGTTTGGAAGTAGATGGGGATGTAGTAGAGGAGGGCGAAGACGGCCATGGTGATGAACCAATTTGTCAGGCAGGCGGCGGCGACGGTTTGTTGTGTGAGAAGGCGTACGGGGATGACGGGCTCGGAGGCGATGCGGTCTTCGATGAAGATGAAGACGAGGAGCGCGGCGAGCGAGAGTGGTAGGGAGGCGAGGACGAGGGGGTGCGTCCATGGGACGAGATTGCCGCCGGAATTGAGGCCTAGGAGGAGCAGGACGAGCGTCACGCTGAGGGCGAAGGAGCCGAGGAAGTCCACGCGCCGGATCTTGGACGTGTCGGACTCTTTGATGGGGATGTTGACCGTGATGTAGCTGAGAATACCAGCCATCACAATGAACGGGACTTGGATGAGGAAAGCCCACCGCCAGCCGATGGAGTCGTGAATTGCACCGCCAAACAAACCGCCCAATCCCATACCAGTGCCGTAGACGATGTTACCGATGCCCTGCCAAATACCGCGCTTCCGCAAAGGAACCAAGTCCGAACCGACGAATGTCGAAATGGTATTGAGACATCCACCACCTGCTCCCGCGACCAATCGGCCCATGATCATAACCCATTCTTCAGTAGCGAGTCCGCACATGAGCGTGCCAATGGCGAAGAAAATCGTAGCGAAAGCCAATCCAGCACGACGGCCGTAAATATCCGTGAGCTTGCCGGATAAAGGCTGGAAAGCAGCGTTTGTGATCAGGTATCCGGAAGCAAGCCACGAGAAGAGCGTGAAAGAGTTGAAACTCGCACTGATAGGTCCAGAAAGCGTAGCTACGATCGTAGAATCTATTTCATCGCCTCACGTCAGCGACCATCGTCCCCTCATTCATTGTGCAATGTCACAAGACAGAATATCCAAACGTACCCAGCGCTGCGAAGAACGTGCTCATCCACATACTGCCCATGGTGAGCACCAAGCGCTTTGTGCTCGGCTCATCGGCCACGGGGACAGTATTGGCATCATATTCCCTCCTCTCCTGCCGTGCTCGCGCTTCCAATGCTTCGGTATCATCTTGCTCTTCTTCACCTCGCGACCCGCTAGCCAGCAGCGGAGAGCGCTCGTCCGCTTCTGGCACCGGCTCTACGGGCGTCAAGTCTTTCGAACCTCGTTCCGCGGGCGGCATCTTCAATTTCGTCTTCCCTCTGTATTTTTCTCTTCCACCGAAATGATATAGTATATAAGCCGAAGAGAGTCATGGCTGATAAGCACGCGATCCAAAGGATATATGATGGCCAGGGCGGGGGACTAGGACTGACGTTAGTCAATCCGGCAGGATTCCGCGCTGCACATTTGTGCCGAGTTCGGCGTTTGCGTGCCGAAGGGTTTCGATCAGCCTGCTGAATTGGGAAGGTGTGATAGTACTTGTTTGCGGATTTTGGTTCATTAAATGCTACATTATATGATATTACATGACATTAAAAGTTTATATGCACGGTCGCAGAATGGCTTTCATCAAAGTGCGCAAAGGTAGATCGCAACCATTGCTAGGGCGAACGTTTCAGGACTCCATCTGACGTTCCCGGCGCCGCTCGCATTACTATCTTCTGATGATGATGAAGCGGGCTCAGCGCCCGAATTGGTTGGGCTTGCTGCGTCTGTTGACTGCTCTCTATTCGCCTGGCTCGACTGTTGTGTACTGGTTTCACTTGTAGCCGTGGCGGGTTCGTCGGACTTAGAAGAAGTATTTGAAGACTTGCCTGAGGATCCATTTTCTTGGGAATCATTCTCAGATGAACTTTGATCTCCTTCCTCGCTTTCGAAGCTGTGGACTTGCGTCAGACCGCTTGCGGCTGCAGTGAAGGTGGCACCGTCGATTGCAGCGACAGAGCCGCCCGGTGATACCATGTGCGTGGTGTAGCTGTCTGGAATAGCCCACGCGCCATTTGAGTCTTCTGAGCAGGTCATGGTCTTGCTGCCAACTGTGATGACGGTGGTGTGGACTTTGGTGACGCCTGGGCTTGATCCGTCTGATTGATCAGAAGAGCCGTTTGAGCCATCTGAGTTGTTTGAGCTGCCTGGATCATCTGAGCCATCCGAGCTATTTGACCTGTCCGAGCCATTTGAGCCGTCTGAGCCGTCTGAGCCATCTGACGAATCTCCATTGTTTTGACCTGCATCGGATCCTGCAGAAGCCGAGTCCCCGTCGCCATTACCGTCGCCATTACCGTACGAATCTTGCTCGTTAGAGCCTGACGATGACGAGTCATCTCCGCCTTTGCCAGAAGAGTTTCATCTCCACCATCTTGGCCGCCTTGCGAGGACCCGCCTGTAGTCTCAGGGAGCGCAGTAAAATGTTGCTTCTTCGAAGAATCATCTCCATCAGAAGGTCCATCCGACGGCCCCTTGATGCCACGAGTCTGCTCTGGCGAGAAAGGTCCGTAATTGTTGATCGGACTGGCAGGCGTGCTCTCCGGCTCGCTGTCCTTGGTAGTCTCTCCAGGCCCGTATGAAGGTCCTTTCACGGTTGCCTCTGGCGTCAATGCAATAGGTGGGTCCCATACACCGTCCGGGTGAATGATGCAATTATCGCCCCAAAGGCTGTTGATGGCGTCTGTCATGGTTTGAGGCGGCAGGAGTTGTGGTTGGTAGTTGTTCCAGATCGTTAATTGTTCTTTTGTGAGATTCCTGAAGCGAAATTGGTCCAGCACTACAGCGTTGTTGAGGCCACCGAAGTATGCGTCCGCGGGACTTGTTGGTAGCAGGAGTCTTGCGAGACATTGTCGTCCAGAGTATAGTTTGTTGTACCAGTGTCCATACAGAAATAATTCAAATCCGCAAAGTTGAACCGGTGATGCTCGAAAAGGGCTCGGAAACCGCGAACGGATGTCACTTCCTCAGGTTTGACTGGAATGATCGTATGGTTGATGGTAGTACCGCAACCGTCGACGCGGCTCATGAAGCCAAGAGACACCGCTACAGTAGGCGAGGTAATGGTGATGCCTTCGGTAACAAAAGATTGCGGCGGGCCAGTAGGGGAGCTGGTGATTGTGGACGCAGTCTTGTTGCACAGATTACCCCCAGAAGCAGTCGTCACCGGCCAGAACATGACTCTTGCAGTGGAAGCGTGAATCATGCAGTTGCTGCACACATTTCCCTGATCAGTCGAATAAGTTGGCGACACAGACGGCGTTACTGTGCATAACGGGCCACCGCCCGTTGCGAATCCGCTCTCATCAAGGGCTTTGGAAAGCGAAACCTCGTAGTTGCTGGAAAGAGACTTGCAATCTTCAGGCTGAATCGAGCAAGGTGCTGGAGTGGGGAAGTCGGTATTTTGTTTTGACTCCGTGACAGTGTTCGTCCAGGCATTTGTGGTAGTGTAATCTGCACCGCGGGAGGCAGATGTGTGTCCGACTACGCGAGGGTGACCATCGCAAAGTGTTATGATCGATGTGACTTCTGTCGTTCCAGGCTTCTCTAATGTATCTGTTATGGCGCTCGAAAAAGTGTAGGTCGTGACATGGGCGCTGCTCCATTGGTAAGAAAAAGAAGAGCTACTCCAGGTCTCCAGTGCGTTCTGACATCTCGATGCGTATTCATATCCAGTTCCAGTCGAAGCTAATGAAGGTGTAGGGCTCGAAGATCCATTGTTGGCCCCTAGTCCCGAAGCAATATAACCAGCGATGTTCCCATAGTGTGGCGCCGGGGCCGGATCTGCCGCCACCGTTCCGCTTTCCAGCACGCAGAAGACCAGGGCGAGCAGCGAGGGAGGTAATTTGAAGAGCATCCTTCTCCACGCCGACCAGCACACTCTGGCGTGAAAAGAGAAAGACACAGATGAAAGAAAACGATTGTCAAACAGCAAGGAGAAGCAAGCAAAGAGACTACTTACAAAGCTAGGGCATCGTGGGCAGTGCCATACGCTAGGAGAGGATCATGACGACGCAGTGTAGGGAAACGCAGGCCAGCCGGAACACTGAGAGCTTGAAAGGCGAGAGAGGACCATGGTACGGTCTGGTGGGAGTTGCTAAAAATTGCTAAAGAGTTTAGAAGCAAACCTAGCAAGTGATTCCTCGTACTCGGGAGCGGCATTGTGGCTTTAAGGCTGGGGCCGAGAGCCGAGAGCCGCCGTAGGATCAATATGATTGGCTAAGCGACACGCTATGAACCGCGGTGTTATTGGGATTGACTAGTGACGACGGGGAAGTGTTTTGTAGAAGTGTAAATACGATGGATTTTCGAGGGTTGACTACCTACTGTCATGAATGCCTGCCGTTGAAACATCTGGTGAATATTTAGCCTCTCTGCGTGACATCTGTGCAACTATCCTCTTCTATGAATTACTGAGATGAATTTCAATGTTTCTCGAGGCTCTAAGTAAAAATTTTGCTTTTCGTTAAGGCATGTAAATATAGCTATCATCGCCCTTGAAATAATGAATCGATTAGGTATCGATGAGATAGTTTGAACAACGTTCACCTCTTTCCATTGCCCTATATACAACTATCCTCGCTCATGAACTATCAAGATGAATGCCAGCGTTTCTCGAGGTACTGAAAAGAGTTCCTGCTTGTCTTCAAAGCATGCATATATAGCTATCCTCGCCCTTAGATCATGGAATCGACTGGGTACCGCTGAGATAGCTTCATAAATTTTAGCCTGTCTCCATGCCCTATATGCAACTATCCTCACGTATAGCCTACTCAAATGCTTATCAAACCGCTGAGATCGGCGTTGAGAACTCAACCTCTCTCTATGGGATCGATGCAGCTATCCTCAGCTCTGAACCTTTGAACCCATCCTAGACCGCTGAGGGAGTACCGTTATATCAGCACATGTTTGCGAACGCTCGTGGAGAAAGGTTTGTGGAATCGCCGGAGATTTGTCACAGATCGCACGTGAAAAGATTCAATATAGAGTACGTGAAAGGGAACGAACGAAGCATATAACGGAATGATGTGAATTAAGCACGGTCTAGCAAAAGGCTGGACCTGGTATAGAAATACATGCCCATAAATGAGGTGCACCGTTGACCTGAAAACCATAGACCCATCGAAGGGTACAGTCAAGAAGAGAGAAAAGGAGCCTGTTCTCCGTGCGGTGCGAAAAGAGCAAGAAATCCCAGCCGACCAACTCGGAGCAAGGGCGTGAAATGTCTATACAAACCATCGATCCGTGCGCTAATTATCCCATGCAGGCCACAAAGTGGCACTGGTAATCCATCTCTTTCAATTCAATCCTGTAGTTCTGGCGCCCATGCTGTTTTAAATCGTTAGTATGCAGTCATCCATCCGCGCTAAGGCTAAGACGTGTTGCGAAAGAGGTCGTTAAGAGTCGAATGCAAAATTTGTCCCCGGTGCCGGAGAAAACGAGTCGCAGAGAACGCTTCATCAAACAGAAAGCACAACAAGTGCGCATCAAATAATAATGCGCGGGTCGAAGTCGAAGACAAGAAGTAGGCCAGGTGCGTGCGCTCCCAGGGCGTGTCGCAGGACAGAGTACGAAAGGGCACTGCTCAGGCGAGCAATGACACCAACAAGTGGCAGCAATCTATATCGAACTATACACCGCTGTCGTGCGGCACAACGTGGTTCAATGTAGCGTACTGATTCCAGGACTTGCAAGTGCCCTCAAGCTGACAAGAATCGGTGACGGTTTCCCGGATCTCTTCTTTGCGTTCGATGATCTGCAGGGCGAAACCCATTGACACATGCCAGCCTATATGGCAGTGCATCAGCCAAGCCCCAGGGTTGTCTGTCTCAAACGCTATTACGAGATATCCGCCCTCGCCAGTCTCAGGGTTGAACGGCATGATGGCGGTGTCGCGTCGAGGAGGGTTGTCAAGCTTGAGCGCGACGTCGTCGGTGTACGGTCCAGTTCCTTGCGCGAGGACGAGGGAGTCGTGGCCGTGAAGATGGATTGGATGAGGGAGCGGGACAGGAGACTCAACAATGACATACACCCACTCCTTGCGGTTCTTCCCTCCAACCTCTATAGCGAGGTTTCCGGAGTATTTGGGGACAGTGTCATTCCAATAAATGCCTCCGAGCGTTGGATCGCCCCACTGGGACTGAAAGGTATTACCATTAAGGCTCCATTTGAATAAACTAGGAGTTTCTGGCCCTTCGCCAACGACAACGTTCTTGTGAATTTCGGACGTCTGAGGGCCTGCGTAGAGCGGAGCCACGGGAACGAGTTTCTCGTAAGGCTCATCGATACACTCATCGGTATACTCGCGACTGATCGTGTTCGGGGTGCCACTAAAGCCTGCGTAGTGTACAATGCCCTTGATGTCCCTGGAGTTGCGGAGCTCGGCGCACGCACGTTGGTTGTCAGAGCGCATCCAGTAGTCGCCAGGCTCTTGATCTGCCTTGACCAGAATGTTGTACCGTTGGCCGATGTTGATGTTGAGGATGTCGGTCTCGTAAGGCTCGATTGGGACAAAGTCGGAAGAGATGACAGTGAACTTGTGGCCATCGATGTGGAACTTGAAGGTGGATTGAATGGCGGTGTTGACGACGCGGAGCATATGAGTTTTACCAGGTTGGAAAGTCATCTCGAAACGAGATCCCATTTCAGTTGTGCCGTTGTCAGGGCTCCAGACATTCATGCCGTTGATGAGGCCAGTATCGAGGGTCTGAGGTCCGAAAGTAGGTGCATCTCCAATTGTCTCGGCGAAGTGGTATCTTTCTTCCACGGTCTGGTGATTCCAGTCTTGAAGGACGACAGGGCCCATGTCGATGTCGTAATCTGCAGAGTCTGGGCCGTGAATGATCATTGGACCAAACACACCATCGTACGTCTGCAGCGCGAAATGAGAGTGGTACCATGAAGAGCCATAGTTGGTAGCAACGAAAGTGTAAGTCATCTTCTCGCCTGGCGCGAGGGCGCACTGAGTGATCGATGGTACGCCGTCCATTTCGTTAGTGTTGAATTGGCGGATGCCGTGGAAGTGGACGGAGGTGCCATTGTTCTGTAGTTTGTTCTCGAGGTGAACGACAACAGTGTCGCCCCAGTTGGCTTCAATGAGAGGACCGGGCATCTGACCGTTGATCACAAGGCCAATGCGCTCGACGCCGTCTGGGGCGATAGTAGTGTTCGAGACCTCAAAGAAGTACTCGCGTGTACGGCAAGTCTTGGGAGTGACCTTGTAGTTGTCGTCGTGGACTGTGTAACCGCAGAAACTGTCGGGATCGTCACCGGGTTGGCCGTCGCAGGGAATGCAGAAGTCTGTTTGGGTGGGCTTTGCGGTGCAGGATGAAGGAGGCGTGAAGCTACCAGCGGTTCTGGTGGCGTTGGTGTTTCCGCCAAGAGGGCCGGGACGGTGAGTGATGGTAGCGTTTTTGCCTGGAACGAACTTGGAGGAGTGGGTTTCTGAAACGGTGCTTGTCCACACGCTCGTCATCGTCGTGTTAGCTAGGAACGTGCTGCTCCTAGTGATGTTGCTGTTCTTGATGGTCCAGCTACTTGTCGTGGGGACAGCAGTCGCATAGACGCTGGAGAACTCTGAGATGGTTTCGTTGACCCAGGATGTTGGCTTGGGGGCGGGTTCGACCGGGGCAGGCTCGGATGTAGCCTCCTCTTCGCTAGGAATGGGGAAGGACTCAGACGGAACACCCACAGAAATGGATGGGCCTGCCTGGGGAGCTGAAGTTACAGGGTACGAAGGTACAGACGGGGCGGTGTACTCAACGCCTTCGGAGGAGTTGGGCTCGCTGGGCGTGCCGTCTGGACCATGTGAAGGTGATTGTGAAGTTGCAGCCGGGGCGGTGTACTCGACACCCTCAGAGTACTTAGGCTCACTCGACGTGTAGTCCTGGCCGTGCGAGGGCAATTCTGAGGGTGGAGCAGGTTGTGGCTTGGGTTTGGCGGAGTCTTGGGATGCCTTCGAGCTGGCAGGGCCAGCCTCGGGCATAGACTCATGCTTTGAAGGGGCAGATGGCATCGACGGAGGCTCGGATGCCTGTGAAATGCCCTTGGTGGTGTGGGTCAGAGGGATGTTGCCGTAGTTGCTAGGGTTCACCCTCAAGCTAGTAGTCGGCACAGGCGATGGATCGCCACCAGCCTGGCC
>MSJI02000502.1:0-41729 GCA_001931905.2 Cladosporium sp. IMV 00045 | reverse complement strand
CCGAGCTCGCCAAGATGCAGAAGCAATACGAAGACATCTTGCGCAACGCTCGACACCTCTTGATTCTTGCACCGGTTGCGCCCAAGACTCGCGAAGAACTCATGTTCGCCGCTGCGAGAGCCGATGCCATGCTGACTTGGACCCGCAGAGACATCTGGAAGATGCGATGCCACCGTGACATACTGTCTCTGGACATCCAGCAAGACGGCGCCAATGCCGGCGATGTGCAAAGCTCTATGGACAAGAGCACCGCAAAACATCCCGAAGCACCGGATACGGCGAAGAAAGTCCTCCCTCGCCTCACTTCCCACGCAAGTTCACGGCATTCTCAGGCCCAAGCGCAAAGTCCCAAGTCGCCAACAAAGAGCGAGAAGTCGCCAACAAGTGTGGTCCCCCGGCCTTCCACGACCGACTCAATGGATACGTACGTGGAAGATGTCTTCCGTAGCACGGCAGACAACTCGGCCTCACCGGGTGGAGATGGGTGGCGTCTGCCTCCCCTTCAATTTGACGTGGAACAGCAAAGAGACATCCACCGTGGCTCAATTGCAAGCACCTTGTTGACAGCCTCTGGAACCTCACAACGACAGCCAAGCTGGTCCGCCTCTTCAACTTCCAGCCGGCAACCCCACGCCTTGAACTCCCCCAGCAGCACCTCCGAGCCCATGCAAACCATAACCCCCTCCCAAAGCGCAACCGGCGACGAAGCCATGAAACTAGCGCAAGCGCAAGAAGAAGTCCGCACCCCCGACTCCAGCATCCAGCGCGCCATGAATCTCGACGGCATGACCTCCACAACGACACCGGAAAGCAATCGCACCGCCAAAGGCAAGCGCCGCAGCCTGCAAAAGACCCTCCGCGACGTCCACCACTCCCAACGCCACCGCCGCAACAAAGAAAGCGAAAGTACAGTCCGCTCCGGCGACGGCGGTGGCGGCGGCGAGGCCGAAAACTCCGCCGAAGCCACGCCCGGTCTCGAGCGCGCGCAGGGCCGCTTCATCTTGCACGGCAAGCAGGCTTCCGTCGTGCAGTTCGGCGACGACTGGCCTACGGAGCGCATGCGCTTGCGGCGCGAGAAATGGCACAGAGAGCACTCCGTGCCCAATTCTCCGACCATGGAAGGCGAGGGAAGACGTCCCTCAGCTTTCGCGGTGCCAGGCAGCCCTGTCGTGCAGGAGTTCGAGAGTGAGGTTATTGAAGACGACGCTGACGTGGCTTCGACGGGGAGGAGCCAAAGTGTTAGCACGACGGACAGCTTTGTTGACGCTGCTGAGACCGCGACTGATGGAGGAGAGGAAGAACGTGCGTTGGGACAGGGCGAGAGGAAGAACAGCACCGACGGCTTTGATCCATACGACTTGAGCTGGGATCCGCGCAGCGAGAAGAGGGTTACGGTTATTGGCCCCCGGCCTAGCGCGGAGCAGGAAGTCGCGAAGGCTGCTGGGGGAAGAGTCTCCGAGGAGGAAGAAGAGGGACGTGAGGATGAAGACGCGAAGGAAAACAGGCGCACGATCATCGGTCCTTCACCTTTGAGGGAAGGCTGAAGAATATTGCGTTGCAGTCGCTTTGGGAGGGAATTCATGAAACGTCGTGGTTAACTTTCCTTTATGGTTCTTTTGTCTCGAGGTCTTTCTCTGGTGTATGTAAGATACCACTAACCCCCAGCTACTTACTAAGTAGTGCGTGCATGACTCTTTTCGGACGCGGATTGGAATGGAATGGAAAGAGAATAATTCTTTTGTTACCATGAAGAAAATATTGAAAGGACTCACCGCGCCACTACTGACACTACTACCGTGCACGAATCTCATAACATGCGTTGCCAAGTTGGTAAGGGGATGTTTGATTAAACGCCATACCAGTTCGGTGAACATCGTGTCGCTTACCGCGCGAAATGCGCTTCATCTCCGCCGGCATCGACATAAATCGTAACGTTGGTAAGGGAGACATGTTCGAGCAAAACCGCCAGACCGTTTCGGTGGATTTCGTCTCGCTTACCGCGCTTCACTCGTCTCTGCCGACATGACGCCCGAGCTAGTAGATGGGAGGGGAGGGTCGTACCTCCTACCGAGAGATGCCATGCAATGCCGTGCAGGAAGCTAATGCGGTTTCAGAGACGGGTGGAGAGCGTTGCGTATTCTCGCTTGAATAGTAATAGAGTGGACGGCGGACCTTCAATCACGTTGGTCGCATTTGCTGAGATGGAGGAGGGACAGTCTTCCATTAAAGTAGACTGGGAGACAAACCGCATCCCAAGGTTACGCGGCAATTTGTCGCTGCATATACATGCTGAGATGGGTTTCAAGTGAGCGATCGAGATGTGAGAGAACACGTGCATGCAGGCTTGTGTTTCTCGTGCCGGCCACTCCTCTTATAGGTCTATGGGATTTGGTATGGGCAGGTGACGTTGATGGGATTTTCGGGATTGAGAATCTTTGGTCAGGTACATGTAGGCAACAATTGCAATCACAGCGACTTCGCAGGTCTCCTTGGGCTTTCGTGGATGTTTCGTAGAGCACTATTGGCAGTCCTAGTCATCAGTAGCGTCTCTACCTTCGCCCTCTCTTCAAGATCGTCGGGCAGCAATATAAATACTCGCCTGTGTTGCCCAAAGCTGAATCCTTCAAGCGCGCCAGCTTCTGTGCTCTCGGAGAATCGACTTGATCCGCGATGTGCTCGGATTGAAATGCCCTGATGAGGTTTGACTTGCGTGATCAGAGGGAGTTGATCATTTCGCTTGTTGGCCCTCTTACACATGTGAACTGCTGATAGAGCGCGACGACGCGTGATCGGTGATACCTCAGGCGCCAATCGGGGTCCACACGCGGTCACGGGCCGATCGAGGAGAAACCTGGAAGAGGAGAGCGGGCTGGATGTCCAACGATCACTCTAGACTACCTTCGTACTTCTTTAATTGGACGCAAGACAACACGACGGTGCCACGGGCTCTACGTGCATGATGTCTACTGGCAGTCCCGATGACTATTATTGTTCTGCGACAGCAACAGCCGCACCGTCGCCGTCACAGTCACACAGCTTGCCTCCTTACGATTGCAGTGATGCTGGTTCGACCCGACGTCAGGCCCTGCCGAGCACTGCCGCCCCATCTGCCAACACATCGAGTCTCCATTTATTGTCTCCCGATTGGGTCAAACTCCAAGGTTAGCCTTTGCCCTTACTTACGTCTTGTGCCGCCCTGGGCCCCTCCGAGCCCGCTTGCCCTTCTCTTCAACAGATCTTATCTGATCACTACCTACCTCTCTACTTCCTCACAACCCATTATTCACTCTGCAGCCTTTCTCAAGCCTCCTGATGCAGCATTCTTTTGCCGTAGTGCCATAATGACCTACGGCACTATCACTAACAATAATGCCCCATCAGACCTGGAAGCCTCCACGTCCGCTTCGCGCCCGCGGCGTCCGAGTGGCGTGCCGACCGAAAAGCTCAAGATGAGCTCGCCAGCCGCTGTCGCCGGCAGCAGCAGGGCCGCCGACGAGGAGTCAGACGATGAAGACGACGATGACAGCCATTACTCTGCCCAGGTTGGCGTCAAGAGGCTCGAGGCAATCTCGTCGACTTGGTCGCGCTGGGGCTTGTTTGCAGCCTACTTCGGCGTCTGCCTCCTCGCCTACGCCACTTCTCTCGAAGGCCTCACGACCGGAAACCTCACAATATACGCCACGAGTGCCTTCAAAGCACACTCTCTGGTCGCCACCGTCCTCGTCGTTCAGGGCGTGGTACTCTCCGTCGTCAAGCCGCCCATGTCCAAGATCGCAGATGTCTTCGGCCGCTTCGAAGCCTTTACGCTGTCCGTCTTAATCTATTCGGTCGGCTACGTGCAGCAAGCCGCATCCAACAATGTCAAGACCTACGCGGCCGCCCAGGTTTTCTATTCGGCCGGCAGCACCGGCCTGCAGATTCTCATCCAGATTTTCATCGCCGATACCAGCGACCTGGTTAACCGCGCCATGTGTTCGACCCTGCCCGCCCTGCCATTCCTGGTCAACGTCTGGATTGGCCCGCCGCTGGCTGACAAGCTGCTCAGTCAGGCTAGCTGGAGGTGGGGTTATGGCATTTGGGCAATTATACTGCCCGTCGCGTACCTGCCCTTGGCTCTCGCATTGTATACCAACCAGCGCAAGGCTTCGAAGAGAGGGCTCATGCCGCCTTCGCCCTTCCGCGGTCTCAGCTATTGGAATGTCGCAAAGCACCTTTGGTTCGAGCTAGACGTGTTCGGTCTGCTCTTGTTGTGTGCTGCCTTTTCGCTGCTTCTGATTCCTCTCACGCTGGCGGCGAAAAATGGTTGGG
Organism: Cladosporium sp. IMV 00045; assembly: GCA_001931905.2. Lineage (NCBI taxonomy): Eukaryota > Fungi > Ascomycota > Dothideomycetes > Cladosporiales > Cladosporiaceae > Cladosporium > Cladosporium sp. IMV 00045. The sequence continues at coordinate 37,421 of MSJI02000502.1, read as the reverse complement.
ACAATCCAAGCTTGCTGGCAACGCTGCTCGTTGGAGGTGGATGTCTTGCTGTCTTCCCTTTCTGGGAGAGAAGCAAGAAGCTCGCTCCTAAGGCATTTTTCCCTGGTACACTCTTCCGAAGCCGTACCGTTCTTGCTGGTCTTGGAATATCCTTCTTCTATTTTAGTGAGTCACCATCGACCTGTGCGCTGCATTCGCACCTTGCGTTAATTGATACTAACATACTCGCAGTGGCCTACTACCTCTCGATCTACCCGTACTTCCAATCATACCTCCTTGTCGTTCAAGGCCAATCAGTTACCGTCGCCGGACGCATTGTACAAATGTGGACTTTTGCCGCGACAATCACCTCTTTCTGCGTTTCGATCCTGATCAAATACACCAAGCACTACAAGTTTTTCGTCACTCTCGGCGCCGTCATCAACTTCTTCGGCCTCATCCTGATGATCTTCTACCGCGTCGAAGGTGCCTCGACAGCCACCCTCGTTGCGACAACAGCCATCGTCGGCATAGGAGGCGGCATGCTCAACGTCCCTGCACAACTAGGTGTGCAAGCCTCCGCGAACCACCAAGAAGTCGCAGCCGCGACAGCCATCTTCCTCACCTTCCTCGAAATCGGCGGCGCGGTCGGCTCCGCAATCTCCGGCGCTATCTGGACGGCCAGCGTCCCCAAGAAACTGGCCATGTACCTCCCGCCCGAAACCAAAGACCAAGCGATGGAAATCTACTCCAACATCGCCCTCGCCTCCACGGGCTGGCCGATGGGCAGTCCGACACGCATCGCCATCAACCGCGCCTACCAGGAGACCATGACCAACATTCTCACGGTGGCGGCGTGCGTCGCCGTGCCGGTAATTCTGCTCAGCTTCCTGATGGAGAACTACAAGCTCGACGAGATGGAGCAGCACGTCAAGGGCGTCGTCATCGGCACCGTGCAAGAGCCTACTTCTTCCATCAGAAGAGGGAGTAACGCCTGTTTCGACGATGACGTACCTGCTTCTGCAAATCTCAGGAGGGCCTCTGTTGAGAGCGCTATCGCCGAGGAAGATGAGGAGCAGCAGCCAATGCTGCACCGCACGGGTAGCAGGGGGTCGAGGAACAGTAGGAGGAGTAGGAAGGGGCTATGATGTTGATGTTTTTTTTTTACGATGATGATGATTATGATGAAGTTTTTTTGATTTTTCGAGGCATGCGTGGGTTTGGGGTTTGCATACCGGCCAACCAGCCAGCGAGCGTTGCGACAATCCTGAGATTTGCTACCTAAGGGCACCTACCTGATTTTTGCGATACGAAGACACGATACGAAATGGGCGTTATGGGCATGGATTAGAAAGATGTGGGATAGATTCTTTACTTTCTCTTTTGGAGATGATATTTGTTGCGGCACAAACTCGGCGAAAGGGACTCGTGCTCATATTACCGGCGTTCTTTGCTTTTTTTCTTCTTCTTGGGTGTAGCGAGTCCTTTACAAGTGAAGAGCTAGGAAGTGTTGGTGTGTACGGGAGGGCGAAGCTGGAAAAATACCTAGGTAGATAGGTAGAATACCTTCATACACGGGAAATATTGCATGTGGATGCGAAGCCCATATGGGAGGACCAGGGGGAAATCTCGAGATTGCATTCTCGTGAGATATATACCCTTCTCTGTAAATGCACGAATCTCGAAGTTCTTACGAAGAAATGCTCCACGGGTGATAGTATTGCTTGATATGTTTAATGTGAAGTCTGAATGACCACACATGGCCTGCATGCGTGCATTCACGCCACACGGAAGATAATACGGCACCAATGGAAGGAACATCAATACAAGACGCCGTGCGGTTTGAGAAATCATAAGTGCATGTGCAATATTCCTCATCGCCAATCAGCACGTGACGGCCTACATTCCCTCTTCCGCAACATCGCCGTAATATCTCCAGCTGCGTGGATGGATGAGATGATGTTTGGGTGAGCGAGCGAAAGCGCCTTGGCTAGACGTAGGTGCTGTGCAGATGAACCTTGGAGGATGCTGTTGCTGGTGACAGGACAGGTACCTGCTGGAATATCACGAGACTTCCGCATCACTTGATGAGAGTTTTTTGTCAAATCCAACGAGTGAGGTCAATATTGCAATCGCGTCTTGCTCTTCTTCAGAGTGTTTTTATCACCAGTCCAGCCCAAAATCCTTCCTCCTTCGGCCAGATCGTCCATGGACCAAGGTGGAGAACGGGAACATCCGCCCCGTGACTGCGTGGGCAACTTGCTACACTGCGCACTACACCTCACATACCTTGAGTACGAAAGTGGGAAAGGGCTGTTTAGTAGCCACCAACAAGGTCTATCACTCTACTTCTACAAGTCCAGCCAGCGTCTGTCACCACTACACTGCTCTCCACCAGCTGTCTCTCACAGGACAAAAGAGAGCAAGGAGAAAATCCACGCTCAATACACCGCTCGCGCGCCCGCCCCCTCCCTCCTCACTCAGTCTTCACACGTCCTGTACGCCGCACGACTCCTTCACCGCGATTTATACCCGAGTCACGTGAACCACGGCTCGTCTGCCCCGATCAACCCCAACTTGGCCCAGCTCGCCCTTCGCTGCCCAAGGATCACCACCCGCGTAGCTAGCGACTCGCCCGACCGACCGACCGCTCTTGTCCTTATCAACCTGAGAATCTTGTGCACTACCAGGCTCATTTTTGCTGCCCATTGCGAGTGAAGAAACTCACTTGCCGCGCGCACTTGGAAACCAAAGGCGAAGAAGGGATCAGACTCGCGATACTGGAGCGAGCTTTCTGCTTGGGGAAAAGAAATCACCAGACACACGCTCGCGAAGTGAACTGTTTCGCTCTATCTCCACCGAGGCCAGCTCGAGGGAGTCTTGCTGCAACACCAGTGTCAATTGAAGAGAGGCATCACAAAACTGCTTCTTTCGAGCTTTCTGGTCGCATTGGGTTTTGCTGGAAGTGACTTTGGACAAGAAAGATAGTGGAATAGACGAAAGACGAGGCCTTTCCGGAAGGATCAAGAATTTTTGGTATATTCGTCTCTGGGAATTCTGAGCGCTTGCGATCAAGATGGTGGTCGCTACGATTAAGTACGTATACCCCTCTGTTTCTGGGTTTGTGGCTGCTGGGGGGATTGAGGGTGTTAGTCCGTGGCGCGTGGAGAGGGATTTGATTCTGGAGGAGTGGAGAATTGGGGCAGGACTTCCATTATTTTGCCTTTACTGACTTTTGTGTGTCTTTTAGATGTGTTGTGGTCGGTGACGGTGCTGTCGGTAAGACGTGCCTGCTCATCAGCTATACTACGAACAAGTTCCCTTCGGAATATGTGCCCACCGTGTTCGACAACTACGCGGTGACGGTGATGTACGTGCCTTTTGCTAGTGAACGCCACCCCATCCCGCGACCTTGCTGACAAGACATGGCAGGATTGGCGATGAGCCCTACACACTGGGACTCTTCGACACCGCAGGACAGGAAGACTACGACCGTCTGCGTCCACTCTCATACCCGCAAACCGATGTCTTCCTCGTCTGCTTCTCCGTCACCTCACCCGCCAGTTTTGAGAACGTGCGAGAAAAGTGGTTCCCCGAGGTTCACCACCACTGCCCCGGCGTGCCGTGTCTCATCGTCGGCACTCAGACCGATTTGCGCGACGACCCGCAGGTGCGCGAGAAGCTTAGTAAGCAGAAGATGCAACCGGTGCGGAAAGAGGATGGCGAGAGGATGGCGAAGGACTTGGGCGCTGTCAAGTACGTCGAGTGCTCGGCCTTGACTCAATTCAAGCTGAAGGATGTCTTCGATGAGGTATGTCTTGTGTATTGTTTTGTTCGGATTTCCTGAATGTGCTAACGTCAGCAATAGGCAATTGTAGCGGCTCTTGAGCCTCCCCAGACCAAGAAACCTAAGAGTATGTACTTGTTCTTGGCCCTGATGCTTGATGTCCATACTAACAAACCCTACAGAGAAGGGCAAGGGTTGCATATTGCTGTAGCCGGTTTCCAAAGCATAGGACACGAGCCGCTTTGAAGCCTGCCAACATCATGTTGCTCGATGACCTTCCAGCATACCATCCCCCTTCTTCACCAAAAATATCACTTTCACAACGACAACAACAACAAAGATTACCCCTTCTGCGCGGCGTTCCTTAAACGAGGATGGAGGTCTGGCCGAGAGAAAACGGTACAGTGCCGTCTCGTCTCCCCCTTTTTTGGTTTTGCCTTCTTGATCTCTTTATTCCCTTGAGTACTTTTGATATCACCCCCCTTAGCAGCCAATTGAATGGGAAAATGGTTCTTCTGATCACATGCAAGTCTCTGTCAACAGTAGGGTACAATCGAACCGTTGAGGAGTTATGAGTAGTAGATTGCGAATGCATGGAGGCCTGAGGCGAGATTGGATGGTGTCAATGAGGTCGAGTGAAGCTTGACTTCCTGCTCTTTTTTCTTTTTCTTCACCTTCGTCGTCTGCCACACAATCTGCACTGCCGTGTCGGGTCCGCCTTTCTCGTGGTGATACCTCACATTCTCTTGTTATTGTTGCAATTGCAACCATTGAGAGTTACTAACAGCCTCGCAGTGCAGCAGCATCTCCGCCGACGACATTACCTCGTCTCCAGCCTCCCCTCCCTCACCTCACCTCACCATGGCGCCCGCGCGCCCCAGCAGCCGCAACAACAACAGAGCCGCCGGCGGCAGCGGCAGCAACAACAGCAGCATCAACAGCAGCATCAGGGGGAGGATGCTGCCCGACATCCCAGAGTCGCCAGAGTCGTCGGACTCTGAGCGACTCGGGGCGCCGCGGCCTGCGCCACCCCGCCCCGTCACTCCGGGGCCAAACGCATTTGCGCTCCAAGCCGCCCGCGTCGAGGAGCACCGGCTGCGCAGCAACGCATTCTACCAACAACAACAACAACAACAACAACAACAGCAACGCACCATGGAGAGACGCGACGTGCCTCCCCCGTCCGCCACCCACCCTGCCAACCGCCCGGGTTTTGATTTGGAGTCCTCAATGCAGTCTACGAGCGACACTGACGTCGGCGCAATGGCGCCTCCCTTGCAGAGAGCGCAAACTCCCACCACGCCTCGTCGCGATTTCTTCCCCGAGCATTCTTCGCACTCTAATCCTACTGTGCGCGGGTACATGGAAGGCCAGCGCGAGCAAGCGACGCAGAGGCAGTCCGAGAGCGATGTCGAGCACACGCCTGTCTACAAGTACACGCCCAAGATTGGCGGTTCCGCAACGGAGTTCAGCAGGCTCGCTGGCCAGGAGACTCCCAGGAGGAGAAGGATTGGCTTCTCCGACACGCCTTTGATCAGCGGCGAGGCTGCAAAGAGTCCGAGGAAAGGCTTCTTCGGCAAGCTTGGCTTCTCAAGCTCGCGCGCTGCTCCCTCGACCATCCCTACTTCGTCTGGCATTGAGCGCGGTTACGGTGGTGGCGAGGCGCTTCCGCCTAAGCCCAAAGCCGTCTTGGGAACTTCTTCATCCTCTTCGCAGTCCAACGTCCCGGCTCGCTCGCCATCCAAAAAGAACCGCATCCCGAACTTTGAAAGCCTCAAATCGAGCTTCTCACGCAAGCCGGTGCCTAGCGGTCCGACCATTGGCAATCCGTTTGATTTCAGCAACGAAGTCTCGGTCAAGAGGCGTGATGACCATGCTGATGCTGCGCCTAACACAGCTACCACTTCTGTCTCCGACCCCATCTACGACGTCCGTGTTTCCGGCAAGCGCACCATGTCTCTCAACAACCAGGACCAAGTTGGCAACAACGACGGCAAGAAGGACGCCAGCGCCTGTGGTGTCGGTCGCTCCCAGAGCTTGCAGTACTTCGACCGTACTATGCCACCCACGCCTCCCGCGAAAAACACGCCCCCGCAGGAGAAAGATAGAGAGAAAGATAAAGAGAAAGATAAAGAGAAAGAGAAAGAGAAAGAGAAAGAGAAAGAGAAAGCCCTCGATCTCCAAGAGAGAGCTCGCCAAATCATGAAGCTCCACATGCAGGCCTCCGAGCAACGCACGATTGACGCCCAGCGCAAGTTCACACCGAAGAAAGAGCTGACTCCGAGCAAGCTCGTTACTCCAAAGAAGGAGATGGCACAGCTCCCGCACTCCAAGCTCAGCTCACCGATCCGCCCGAAGTTCCTCGACGACGACACTCCCTTTGGCGATATTGCCAAGCTGATGGGTGAGGCAGATGGCCGTTCGAGTCCGACCAAGTTCGGTGGCGTTGCGCACAAGAATGCTCCGACGCTCGTCAAGCAGCCGAGTATCTACTCCCTGGCGGGCTCTTACTACGCTGATCTCAAAGCAGAGCGCTCAATCGATGAGATCAAGAAGGTCGCAGATGACTTTGGACTGGAGGGACTCACTCAACTGCCGGAGAACTACTACCGCAAAGAGGAGCCGGAGGCCCTCTACTCTCCCAGTATCTACTCTAATACTGGTGCTCATGAATCGCCCGAGTTGCGCCAGCATACGCCTGTTTTCCCGGCGACTTTCAAGCGCTCGACTCTGTCTGGCACGCCTCTCCCCATCGCAAAAGAGGGATCGAGTAAGGCCAAGCGCCAGTCAGATGACTCAAAGATCCCATCAACGCCCTCGAAGAAGCGTCCCACCCGCGGCAACTCCACCTACCACACACCTGAGCGCAAGCATCGATCCCCCGCCCAGCGCCACACCCACTCCCGCGAGCACAGCAGCTCATCCAACCGCGACTCCATCACCGCCCTCTGCGCCAGTTTCATGGGCGACATTGACCTCTCTCAACTCTCCCCGCGCAACTACGACGAGCAGCGTGCCAGCACCAAAGTCTCCCCTTTGCACGTCAACTTGCCCGCTTCCACCTACGTGCCTCCCTCACCTACGCGCACCGGGAAGAAGAGACACACCACCGCTAACGCCAGCGCCGGCGCGCAGCTTTCACCGTACCAGACTCCTGATACAGACAAGACGATCACCCCGTCACGCAGCCGCGCTCGCATTGAGGATTTCAAACGCACCGGGTCCCCCATCTCGCGTCGCAGCAACGTCGACGTTTTCACTAATGCGCCTTCAATCCCGCCGGGCGTTCAGCGCACCTTTTCCAATACCATTCCGGAAGATTTTTTGTATAAGCCGATTGCTGAGCCGCAGAAGCACGGCCGTGAGTCCACGGTAGGGCTTGGTCTGGGTGCTTCTGGTGCAATGCTACAGGAGGAGGAAGAAGAAGATGAAGAAGAAGAAGAAGCTGGAGAGCATGAGCCCCAGCCAAAGCAGGAGCCCAAGTCCCTTCAACCAGCAAACCCAGGCAGCCTGGACACAACTCTACTTGATCAGAAACTCAACGCCATCGAAACGCAACAGGAAGAAATCGCACGTCTGCGCGCCCAAGTCGAGGAACTGAAACAGAATGTCCGCCTCTTTTGCTCCGGCCCAGAGGCACCCACGACCACCACCGTGCCCCCAGCAATCAGCAGCACCGAAGAGACTGCTCAACACCGCTCCCGCATCCAAGCCCTCTTCGCCCGCATGCAGACTCAACAGGACGAAATGACGTCGCTGCGCGAGGATTTGCAGGAGCTTTTGCAGCAGAGCAGTACCACTGCCTCGACTACAACTGCAGACGAAGACACGACTGGCGACGAAAGCAGCCCTGATCCCTCGCCTGCTTCTCTTCCCCCGTCGACTTTCCAGCCCACCGCCCAGTCTTATGCACCGCAAGGCTCTCTGACTCAGACGGGAAGTTATCACCATGCTGCGCAGGAGCGCGTTGATGTTGGAGATGCGGCTTTGTTGCAGCAGCAGGAGAGGAGAGTCGTGGGCGGTACTCCTGCAGGTGCAAGTGCAGGTGCAGGTGCGAGTGAGGGAGCTTCCGCACTGGCTTTGGATCAGGTCATCAGCTTCTTGGATGAGTTGCGTAGTCGTGATGGCAGGGGCGGGAGGTGAGGGTTTTGTTCTCCTCCTTGGATTTGGTGACTTTTCTCGGCCTTTTCCTCCTCTTCTGTGTTGGATTTTGGTTTGGGTTTGGGTTTGGAGACTTCTGCGATCGGGAATGGAAAGCTTTGCATGTGTGAGAGATGTGAAAGAGAGATGTGTGAGTCTGTGTGATAGAATGCGAGAGAGAAGACAGAAGGGAGAGCGAGGCGGATTGAGCCTCTTTCTTCTCCGGGTGAGTTTTGTATTTGTACGATCAGAGTCAGACTTGGAGAGGAAATCGGGAAGAGAGCTTTTGGCTCCCCTCTGAATGCTTTACGAAAGACAAGAATTAATGATTGAATGCGAATGAATGACTTTACGTCTTTTGCTGTGATTTGTCCTTGTCTCGTTTAGTTGCGAATGTTGTTGGGTGGGTAGACTACATTTTGTCATCTTCCTTCCCTGTTCGGTCCCAACGTGACTGCCTGTTTTTCCCAGATGGTAGAGCATCTTTCAATGCTGGGTAATAGAAGGAATTACATGAGCGTCCTGCATATATGTAAGAAGAAACGTGATGCTCCATCATGTCAATGACGATGATGCGAAACACTAAATGATAGAAAGAAGGCCCTCTTAGATGTACATGGTAGGTGCCTTATGAAAAACTCCAACACAATCCGGCATGTATTATATCATGTACAATCGTTTACATGTGACATTGGCCATCGGCTCGAGTCTCCCATCAGGTATCCCGTGCACGGCCAAGTAGGCAAAAAGCAAAAATACAAAGCCCTGGAGGCTGGATTCGCTCATTAGCCTGAATCTGTGAAGGTTTGCGGATCTCCCTCTGCCCTTCCTCAACCCCACCATACCATCCCACTTTCACTTGCAATGCCCCACTCTTCGTGATGAATGGACCATCTGCTCTCGGTATAGACCCACCCGAGGCACCATGATAGCCCTTCCACGGCCTCCTGGGAATTGCTTCCGCTCGCTCAAATCAGCCGGCAGTCGTTGACCATCACGCGGCTGCTTATAACGCCCGCCAGACGCCGGCAGAAATGCCTATTTGCTTGCTTTTCCATAATCCTGCTGCATACCCAACCTTAGTTCCGCCATCATGTCACTGTCGAGGTTGTCTTTGCCATTCAGGTACGATAGCTCCGCGCGCGGTCTAGACTGATTTGGGCTGTTTCCGTCCCATCTGCCACGGTTTCCTATAAGAAACATTTGCCGCCTCGCCATTGATGAGCCCGTCTGCTGACCTGTGTTGCTTTTTTACTATTTCTAACAGATCCACCGCCCTTCTCCCTCCGCGACTTTCTGTCCCCGTCCGACGCACAGCACTCGTCCATCGCCACCTACAGCCAGCTTCAGCTGCTCATCAAGTAAAATCACCATATACCACACATAGAACATTTGCTACTGCTGCCAAAATGTCCGTCCCCAACGTCAAGCTCAACAATGGCCGCGAAATGCCCATCGTCGGCTTCGGTCTGTGGAAGGTCAACAACGACACCTGCGCCGATCAGGTCTACAACGCCATCAAGACCGGCTACCGCTTGTTCGACGGTGCTGCCGACTATGGCAATGAGGTCGAGGCCGGTCAGGGCGTCAAGCGCGCCATTGACGAGGGAATCGTAAAGCGTGAGGACCTGTTCATCGTCTCCAAGCTGTGGAACTCCTTCCACGACAAAGAGCGCGTGGCGCCCATCTGCAAGAAACAGCTCGCCGACTGGGGCATCGACTACTTCGACCTCTACGTGATCCACTTCCCCATCAGCCTGAAGTACGTCGACCCCTCCGTGCGCTACCCGCCAGGCTTCTTCTACGAAGGCGAGAAAGTCGAGCTCGGCAACGCCACGCTCGAGGAAACCTACCACGCCATGGAAGAACTCTACACCGCCGGCCTGATCAAATCCATCGGCATCAGCAACTACAACGGCGCGCTCCTCCTCGACCTCTTCCGCTACGCCAAACACCCCCCGCAAACCCTGCAGATCGAGCACCATCCCTACCTCACGCAGGAGCCGCTGCTCAAGTTGTGCAAGGAGCGCGGCATCGCCGTTACGGCCTACAGCTCCTTCGGCCCGCTGTCCTTCCTCGAGCTCAACATGCAAAAAGCGCACGACACCCCGCTGCTCTTCGAGCACGACGTCGTCAAGCGCATCGCGGACTCCCATGGCAAAACCCCCGCGCAGGTCCTGCTGCGCTGGTCCACGCAGCGCGGTGTTGCTGTTATTCCTAAGAGCAACAACCAGGCCCGTCTGGCGCAGAATTTGGATGTGTGCGGTTTCGATTTGAAGGAGGATGAGGTGAAGCAAATCAGTGGTTTGGACAAGGGGTTGAGGTTCAACAACCCGACGAATGTGAGTTTACCTCTCTGCGGTTATGACGGGAGTCCTGCTGTGCTTGTTCTTGACGATGGTTTGCTGACTTTGCGCGCTCGCAGTATGGTTTCAATATCCCTATTTTTGCTTAGAGGGCTGGTAGTTGGTTTAAATGAAATACGGATAAATGCTCATGGGCGTCTTTGAGATATGTTTTGATGTGCATTGTATTTTCGTGATCTCATGTGACGCTTCATTCTTGCTGGTCATAGTTGACAGTCGCTTATAAGCAAGTGAAAGAAGAGATGCCGTGCTGTAGTGAATACACCGTGTAAGCTGCGTGAGTGTGAGAGACACACGTAGATTTGCCCGCAACCACCGAGGTGTTGATTCTCACATCAACGATGATCAAGATCATCGATAATCCCCAGAAATAGCCGCGGCGACCTTTCTTGGATCAAAAGACCCGTTTTCCCGGCTTTGCCCCTGCAGCCCAGCCCTAGCGTGGTGAACCTTACGCAACCCTTCAGCCTTGGGAGAATCGAAGTCGATCTCTTGGGATTGTCAACAAAGAAACAAAATACTTGCTACTTCCGCGACAATACTCTACGCACCACGCCATTGCTGTCGCGGCACATGTATTGTTGAGAGGGTACAGGCAGCAACATAATGGCTTCCAACTACCACCGCTACAGCGACTCTCCTGCAGACGATGACGACGACGAGACGCCTCTCCACGACGTCCAAACCCGTCTTCTGGCGCAGCAGCAGGATCGCGCTGCTGCTACCGACAGGGAATCGCAACAACCTCTCCCTTTACACCCCTATCTTGCAGAAAAGCCTATTGTGCGCCAGCCGCTCCTAAGTCAACCGCCCGAAGAATACCACGACGAGAAATTCCCGCAGAGCTATCGCGACCAGGGAGATGCATACATGTATGAGGACGATGATGAAGACGACTCGGACTACGAGGAGGACTCCTACAACTGCTGCACACTGGACGACGAGCGCAGCTTGGTGAGCAAAACAAGAGCATATGCGCGATCACGGCAGGGCTTGACGGTGATGGCGGTCTTTGCCGCGCTCGTGCTGGTCTTCCTGTCTTTCGTCAACTGGATGCTATACCCGGAGATTGTCGATGAGCGCATGCGAGGCGGCTTCATGAACCCTGTGGAAGACGGGGAGATTAAACTCAACACCATCGGTATTTCCAAGGGAGGCGAGTATCAGCACGGCGCAGTCAAGATCCAGGACTTGGACGAGCGATTCATCCCTGGCGGCAAGCACGATCCGCACGGTGAGAGACGCCTCATTTTTGTCGGAGACATCCACGGCTGCCGAGACGAGCTGTTCGCCCTCCTGGATAAAGTCCAATTCAACCCGCAAACAGACCACTTAATCGCCACCGGCGACACGATCAACAAAGGCCCCCACAGCGCCGGCGTACTCGACCACCTAATCCACCTCAACGCCACAAGCGTCCGCGGCAACCACGAAGACCGCATAATTCACACGGCAAAAACTGTCTACGACACCTACGCGCAATCCCCCGCCTCCTCCCTCCCCTCCCTCTTCTCCACTACCGACGCCCTCGCCAGCACCACCAACATCGCACACCGCGACGCGCGCACCCTCAAGAAACTCCACGCCCGCCACCTCCGCTACATCCAATCCATGCCCCTCATCCTGCGCATCCGCGCCCTCCCCCAAGCCTCCAAACCAGACTCCAGCCCGGACTCACCCATCGCCGAGCCCCTCCTCGTCGTCCACGCAGGCCTCGTCCCCGCCCTCCCCCTCGCCAACCAAGACCCCTACTTCGTCACCAACATGCGCTCCCTGCACGCCAAATCCCACGTCCCCTCGGCCGATCGCGCCGGCAAGCGCGGCAAGAAAGTCGGCCGCCACAACAAACCCTGGCGCAACGTCTGGAACTGGTACAACGAGCACCTGTTCCGCGGGAAGTCGACCAAGGATTTCCGCAAATTCGCCACGCCGTCGCCCGCGCAGGGCGCGAGGGGGGTGGTTTTGCGCGGCGATAAGGGGAGGAGGGAGGGCGGTGTTTGGGGCGGGATGTGGGAGGATGTCAGGGGGAGGTATGATTCGCTTGTTTCTGGTGGGGTTGATGTGAGTGGCAAGGGGAAGAAGAAGAAGGAGAGGAAGGAGGAAGAAACGCCTCACGTCGTCGTTTACGGACATGATGCGAAAGGTGGCTTGAGGATTAAGCGCTGGAGCAAAGGGTTGGATTCTGCTTGTGTGGGTGGCGGGAGGCTTAGTGCGCTTGTGGTTGATGCGAGGGGAGAGGGACGGGTGGAGGGTGTGGAGTGTCCGGGTTATTGGTGAGGGGGATTGCTTTTTGATTGGGTCGGGTTGGAGTTTTTGGGTCTGATATGCGTTCTGAGCGTGGCATTTATCTTATGACTCTGGACTTGTTTTTTCTGTTCTTTTCAACATTCTCTGGATAATCAGCTTTCGAGCGAGCGAGCGAGCATTCCAATGATCGCGATTGCATTGGCATAATACCCTACATTACCGTACACGTACATTGTACAGCAGCCAGCATTTGGAAGAAAGGTCAAACACAAGCTTTTCCCTTGCAACTATACCATGACATAACTGCTGCCGTTTTGCATAGTCTTGCCGACAACAGGTCAGATCCTGTCGATGCACGTTGCCCCTTTGAACAAACATGTGTATCCCTCCCATCGACGGTCCTCTTGTGGCATTCTGTCCTGCTTTAAGCCATATCGAGAAAGCCCATTTCATCTTTAACCCCCAACACGCTTGCTGTCCCTCCAACCCAACGAAACGGGCAAAATGAGAAATTTCACTTCCTTTCAGAAGGAATTTGGCATATCGCGAACCAGCAAAAGCAAGAGCAAAAGACAAAAGAAGATGGTCAATACGAGGGTCGAACTCGCGACCTTGGCGTTATTAGCACCACGCTCTAAACCAACTGAGCTAATCGACCGGGTGTATCGAATCAGGGCTCGATGAATTTGTGGGTCGTCTTTGCCGGTCATGAATGCTGCAATGTACCAGCGGATCTGAGGCCCTTTGACCTGGGATACACACTGGAGTCGGGGAGAAGGGACTCATCTTGAGGATGAGCGGTTGAATTTTGGAGTTTTGGTTGACTAGGGAGGCTGCTGATCGGTCTTGAGTGTATGCCTGAGGCTCAAATCCAATCATCCCAGGTCCCTGACGATAAGGTACTATCTGTGGATAACCCCACGCGCGCGGCCCCGCTTGATGAGGCAACCAGCTGCTCTCGAACAAACACCGAATGACTGCGACTGACTCTTTTAACAATCACCTGAGCACCGTCATCCTTCTCCCGCTTGCCACTTTCTCCTACTCTTCTTGTCCGCTCGCTGTTCGCAGAGTCCACTAACGACCAAGCTACCTACCTCTAGCACGAAGCAGCAGCTCATCAACTCTCCCACCTTCAACAACTACAACCTCACAAACCATGCAGAACCTCATCCACACCTTCATCGACCCGCTCCGCGACCGCTTCGCCCCTCTCAACCACACCTCCAACTTCCGCCAAACCGGCCAGATCACTCCCGAAGAGTTCCTCCTCGCCGGCGACTTCCTCGTCTACAAGTTCCCCTCCTGGTCCTGGGCCGACGCCGCCACGCCCGACAAGCGCGTCAGCTACTTCCCGCCCGGCAAGCAGTACTTGGTCACTCGCGGCGTGCCGTGCAAGCGCCGTATCAAGAATGACGATTTTGCTGGCAGTGCCGATGACGAGGATCAGGTCGTCAGGGACATGCTGAAGGGTTCTGGCGGTGAGGCTGGAGATGAGGATGATGGTTGGTTGAAGGCTGGTGGTAGCGGTGGGAATGCAGGCAAGGGTTCCGAGTATGACATTAGGACTGTCGACGACGCGGGCGAGATTGGGGAGAAGCTGGACGATGAGGAGGAGATTCCCGATATGGAGGATGATGAGGATGACGAGGAGGCTATCATTCGCGATACCAAAGGCAGCAAGGGCGAGAATGGGTGAGTCTTGATCGATCTTCCTCTTGCTTGTTCTACTACCCCCACTAACACACCAGCAGCCTCCGCACCTACACTCTCTACATCACCTACACGCCCTACTACCGCACACCCCGCCTCTACCTCTCCGGCTACGATGGCGTCACCAACCAACCCCTCCCCCCAATGTCCATGATGGAAGACATCGTTGGCGACTACAAAGACAAGACGGTGACGCTGGAAGACTTCGGCTTCGCCTCTCCGCCCATCAAGACCGCCTCCGTGCACCCCTGCCGCCACGCCAGCGTGATGAAAGTCCTCCTCGACCGCGCCGACGCCGCCCTCAAACTGCGCCTCAGCAAGCTTAAAGCCGGCGAGAAAACCTCAGGCGCCGGCATGGAAGGGCTCGTCAGCCAAACATCCACCCTCGACATCAACAAAAGCTCCCCAAGCAAGGCGAAAGAAGGCGGCGGCGGTGATGGCGAGTGGGAAGTCCTGAGCGACAAAGACGGCCAGCACGAGGAGGAGGACCCCGACGTCGCCATCCGCGTCGACCAGTACCTCGTTGTCTTCCTCAAATTCATGGCCTCCGTCACGCCGGGCATCGAGCACGATTTCACAATGGGAGTGTGACCACGCTCGGGCAGCGGCTTGAAGATCAACTGGGCCGAGTGGGCCATTCTGCACCCTGGACTGGACTTCCCGCGCGAAATCGACTGGTTGGAGGTCAGGAAGCTGTTTGGTGGGGGGTTGATGGCCGTTGGGTTGGATTGATTTGACGTGATGGGAGCTTTGGAGATGGTCTTTCCGACTGGCTGTTGATTTCGAGGGTTCTTGTGCAAATGCTGCGACCATAGATTTGGGTTTGGCATTGTTTTGGTCTTCTTGTTGCTTTTTCCACTAAGTCTCTCTTCTGTTTGTTTTTGGAGATCCCCAGGAATCGGGACAGGGGCAGGAACATGAATGGAGTCAGGCGTTTTCTCATCCACACGGGCTGGCGTTCTAATTGCATTTGCCAATACGATAAGTACTATGATATGAAAGGCTCAAAGCCAAACGAGAGAGAGCATCGAACCAGGGACGTCGAAACGGAACGTTAAGCCGGCGTCCAGCTTTTGCAACTTTTGTAATAATCAATCAATTTCCATGAGTTGAGCTTGATCCGTTCAACCTCTCCTTGCTTTTTTTTTTCTCTCTGGTTTCTCCGCGTTCACTGTATTCACTGCTGTCGAGAGGACATTGCGGTTCTCGATTCCGGCAACTCCTCTTCAGAGAAAGAATTGGTGGGAGGGGTCGGGGGGCTGAACAGAACAGGACAGAACAGAACAGAATGAGACAGCGAGTATTTCAAAATAGCGGCCTCTTTTTTGACCTTATCATACAGCTCGTCCATACACCTTTCCCTTCTAGCCTTCCCCATCTTCCCCCTCTTTCTATTTTGTGCTGCAAAACACGGCCCGATTTCACTGATCCCCCACGTCAATGCCCAAAATCCCAGCCTACGAACCTTTCGTCCCTCCCCTGCGTTTCTTACGAGATGTGGGAGCACGCAAAATAGGGGACACGATACGGGCGGCGAAAGAGAACGATGGTGAGAATTGAGAAAAATGCGTCTAATGTTCCCCCTACATGTATCATGCTCGTCGTTTTCGTGTTCCATGCCAAAAATGACCTGCCCGGCTCCGTGGGCTGGTGAGTCCTGCTCTGCGGTAATGAGGCTTTCTTGATGTCCTTCCCGTCCCCTGCTTCCCCGTCCTTTCCGACTAAGTGCAAACATCCGACAAAATATCTATGAAAGGAGAGCGCTGGAGGGACGACAGACTTTCTCCTCCTTGCTCGCTTTTGCGCTTCACGCGTTGTGGTGTGCGTGCATAAGTTGCAAGGCTGGGTCGAGATGGCGTTGCGGCGGATTCGTGGCGCTTGCTTTCCCCTCCGAGTGCCTAAGCTTCTTGATGCTTCTTGGTAGAGTTGCGCCTGAGTTCAGTTTGCGCGAACGTAAGCTATTCCCACCAAGTCAGTAAGATACTCATCCGAGCCATCAAGACGAATGAAAATACTCACAAGCATCAATCTTCCCCACCTGCGGCAGCGCCAGCCTCAGCTTATTCCTATACAGCACGGGCTCGCGCTTCTGCACGGGGTTGCCCTCGAAATACACCTCCTCGAGCTTCTCCTTGTCGCGCAGCGCGCGCTCGATCTCGCGGAAATCTTCCACAAGGCAATTGCTCGCCCAGACGTTCTCGAGATTCTTGAGCTCTTCCAGTCCCTCGAGTGAGCTTATGGGGTTTGATTGGAAGTCGAGGATTTCGAGACTCGTGTTTGACGAGAGCGGGGAGAGGGAGGGGATCTTGTTGTCGGAGACGTAGAGCTCGGTTAGCTGCGGGAGGTCCTGTATGCCGTCCAGGCTGGTGAGGCGGTTGGCTTGGATGCTGAGCGTGCGCAGGTTGGTGAGGGTTGAGAGGTTTTGGAGTTGCGTGATGCGGTTCTGGCCCAGCCAGAGGGAGGTGAGGGAGGTGAGGGTTTCGAGACCGCTGATTTCGCGGATGCGGTTGGCGCCGAGTTCGAGGTAGGTGAGGTTTGTGAGGGACTCCAGGTTCTCGATGCGCGAGATCCGGTTTTGTACGAAGTATAGGTGGTCGAGCTGCGTGAGGGTGGAGAGGTTTTTGATGTGTTTCAGTTTGTTGTAGCTGAGGTCCAGGCTGGTGAGGGAGGTGCAGTCCTCGACGCCTTCGAGGTGCTTGATCAGGTTGTCGTAGAGTTCCAGCTCGACGAGTTGCGGTGCGAGGGTGGGCGGGAGCTCGATCTTTTGGATGCTGTTTTGTCGCAGGCACAGTCTGCGCAGATTCGCGAAGCGCTCAAGGCGTAGGCTGGGTATGCTCGCGACGCGCGAGTGTTGGGCGTCGATCTCTTCAGTTTCTGGGTCTTCTTCGTCCAGCAAATCTATGAGGAGCTCTCAGTACCTGCAAGGCTGTATGTATTCTGACATCCATCACAGGCAGGGTAGGGTGTCCACGAACCTTCGTCTGCTGCGATCTCATCGACTGGCGGCGCGTCTTCATCCTCGTAGTCTGAGTCTTCAAGTGCTTCGGGGTTGGCCAACACTGCCTGTTTTTCGCTGTTCACTCTTAATTTCCCGTCCCATCCTGTGCGATTGCTATGCGGCGTGCTCGTTTTCGCTTCTGATGAGGTGGTCTCGGGGACGGGGTCTGGCGCGGCGGCGCCGTTGGGTTCGGTCATGACGGCGGGCGAGGTGAGTTCTGTGGTATGAATAGGTGGTTGGGAGTATCGTCGGAGTCGAGCGAAGAAAGGCAGGGAGAGTTTCAAGGCGAGCTTAGTAAGATGCGGTGCCTGGGGTGCGTCGTCACTTGCATGCGCCAGGTCTTTCTCGCGGGCGTGAAGCGTGGTGGGGTGAAACGTCGACGTGGGGGCGATGGACTTTGTCGATGCATGAAATCGATAAGAGATGGAAAATACCTTGCATGTAAGGTATTAATAGCATACAGCATCTCCTAATTACGTATGGAAATCCCATCGCCTCATACAGCGTATTATGAATGGCATTGTAATGTGAGTCAACTCAAAAACGCCATTTCAATCTTCAATTTCATACAATCAAACGAAGAGCCTCCCGGAATGCTGCATTTGAAAGGACCGCCTTTCTCATCACTGGCGCTTTTCCCACGCTTGCTCATGTGCCATCAGAACCAACGCCATCGCTAATGCTTTTGTAGTCATTTCATACAGCCAATCCATCTTCCTTGATCCTCCGTGATTCGTCTTCGAGAGGCTAACGCGTCCTTCCCCTTCGCTCCGGGCCAAAGACAAAACACAGCCCTTTCACCCAGAAGGCCATGCGCATGTCCACCTAACTCACTGCTCTTTACTGAAAATCGGCTCCAGCACGCGCCAGCTCCACTCAGCAATGCCATCCACCTGCTTGACGTCTCTCATCCAATCCAGCATCAGCGCGATCGTGCAATTGATGTCGTCTTCGTTGACTTGCTGATCGGTGATCTGCTTGAGGACTCTATTCTTCTTCGTCATCAGGAGAATCAGGAGGATACCCATGAAATTCTGCGTCCACGCGAAAAGATGCGGCACGAGGCGCTTCTTGTTCTTCGGCGGAGCCATTGAGAACGGCCACAGGCACGCCGACTGGATGGCGAGGGCACAGCAGCTGGCGTCGTCCTCGGTCATCAGCTCGGGGAAGTGCAGGGCTTTGTAGACGAAGGGGCGGAACATCATGAAGCGCGCGTAGTAGAAGCGCGTGCGAAGCTGCGCTGTCACGATGTCTAGGTTGTATCTGTGGCCGATGGGGACTGCGCCTTGGTCGGGAGAGAAAAGGGGTTCGTTGGGTCGGCGGCTGGTGGGGTCGAGGCTCGGGAAGTCGAACATGTCCGTGTCGAGCCATTGGAGAGGGCGTGGGAGGAGAGATCGCCAAGAGTCTAATTGGCGTGCCATTTCGCGGATGACGGGGACAGGAGGACCGCTGTAGTCGTCGGTCGTTTCTGCTTGTGTGACAGACGCTGAGGCTTGGTTAGTGATGGCCATTCGCAGGCGTGGATTTGGATTACTTACATTCATGGATCACGCCATGTATGCGCGCAATTAGTCGTCTCAGCGCAATCATGGCAAGGAAGTGATATTGGAAGTGAGATCGCTCTTCCGACACATGGGTTGATCTACCCTGCGGGTCGTGAGCTTCATGGAAGTAAGGCAGAGGAACTTCGTCCTCCATAGTGTGGATGCCAGTTTGTGGCAAGTCGAGGTCGAGGTGGTATAGATCCTCGCTCAGGATACAAGCCCAGTAGGCTCGCTTGATCATGTCGCCGTATTGGGTCGACCAGTCAATGTTTCTGCATTTGATCAGCACCTGGCAAGCCATGGATGCCGCCACGGTACTGCGCCAGAAATCCAAGTGCCGAGAGTTCGACTCATAGTATGTTGCTTGGAGCAGCAGGATTTGCACATTCTCCAACGTGCACAACGTCATGATGAATCCCAACCTTCGCCTTGCTTCGTTGAAGATTTCTAGACCGGGTGGCCTCTCCGCCGTTCCACCTCGATATCCGCTGGGGACGCCTGCGTTGACAGAGATAGGATTGCCGAAAACACCTTCAATTGCCAGCTGGCCCAATGCAAACACCATGAGCGCCAGAACGGCCTGCGGATCACCATCTGCGTAGCCATCTCTGAGGAGGCGGGCTACGACGTCGTTCGTGAAGGCGTCGTGATTTAGGATGGGACAAAGGACGTTGAAGGTGTTGAAGTATGCGTCCGTGTACTCGCGGATTTGCTGTATCGTGAGGGCTGGAAAAGCATACCTCGTCGAAAAGCCGTCATCTGAGGGTGGCGAGTCTATTCGGACACTTTGCAGGCAAGGGTCAAAGGGCAAAGTAGCCGGGTGCTTGGCCATTTCCAGTCTTATGAACCAAGGCGTCCCCTCTTGGAGGACATACTGCAGATCCGAAGCGGCATCGATGCCAGAGTCAATGAGGTGAATGTATATGCTGGGCCAGAGGATGACTTTGTGTGGTACAGTCAAATGGTCAAAGGTCTGTGACACATCCCGAGTAGTTGTCGGTAGTAGTGTGGCATCTGCTGACTGCGGTTGTTTTCCAGACGAGCGTGAGCTTGGATATGTCGTGGATGTCCTGGTCGCTGATTGATCGGGTGTCGATATCGTACTCTGACCCAATGAAAGGTTGTCGAATTTGGTTTCTAACCTCGTCAATGCGTCCAATATGTGTACCATAGTTTTGTCTTTCCTATCAGCGAGTCAGTCACAGGCTCGGAAATGCGACTTGGAAATGCTCATGGGAGAACTTACTTTGTGGGCATGGGCTCTCGATATTGACATGTTACATTCAGCCTTCGACAGAGGCCACCTGAGTATATTAGTTGCGTTCGTAGAATGCGGGTCTGATGTGACATACATTTCGGTCTCGCTTCATCGCACTTGCTCTTGCTGATGGAAAGGTCAGTATGCTTCAATGGCTGGGTGGCCTGGCTGTGCTCGAGAGATTGACGGGCCTTCACTCCGGCTGATGACACTTACCGATTGCGACAAGTTTGACATGCCTGTGCAGCGATTGCAGCTCTTTCTCTGCGTTGCGAGCCTTCATTGGACTCTACAGAGTCTCGGAGAGTTGCCATTGTGGGAAACAAGATTTCAGGCAGGGGTTGACGTGCTTTACAGACCTGAAGAGGTTTGATGGTTTGTTTGGGTTGATGTCACAGCGTGACAATGCATTTGGCGAGTTCGGCGAAGCGGAATGGACACGAGGGAGTTCGGTATCGCTTGGGTATTCAGCTGAAGTCGATGATCCTATTCAGAGGGGCGAATATAGTAGACAACGAGAAAACTGTATTGCAATTCTCCGCAGTGATGCCACCAACGAAGAGACGAGGTCGCGTGTGCAGAGCTTCAAGCAGGGAGACAGCGGAGCGCAAAAGCCCAGGTGAGCGATGGAGTATGCGGGTCGCGGCAACGGGCTCGGATGGAGGTGGGCGATGGCTTGCGACCGCTCGTTGGAGTATTATAGAACCTCAGGCTCTGATAGATGCAAAGGCGTGCGCCAGGACGGTTGTGGGCGTGGATGCGCTTGAATTTGCCCGGGTGGCGTGGGCGTGGAGAGTCGAAGTTTGAGGGGATGTCTGCAGTTGCAGTGGTGTGCGAGGAGCGACGTTCTTGATGTCGTCGTGACGCGCACGGAGGGCGAGCAAGAGAGCACTAGCTCACAATCGAAGGGAACTCGAATTGCTCACGTTCGGGCACAGGATGGACGTTGTGTGCGTTATTGGTTGCGAGACGTTGCCGGAGTTATCGCCGGGCCATGCTGAATATTCGATTGGTACCGTCTTGAGCTGTCTTTGCTATGATGATGCGCCGACCTTTTCCATGCTGCCACGCTGCTTCCCGAGATGACGATGTTGCCTCGATGCCCGATACACTTCGGCTTCTAGGACAGCCGGTCCCTGTCTACGGTGTCGAATGCTCCGGTGTAAATACCTCCTAGCCCAAGCCCCGACTGGCTGGCCGAGTGGGACTTTGCGGACCGCAAATGGCTTGTGGCCGTCAATTTGCTCGTGAGGCGGCAATTTCGAGGTTCAGAAACTCCCTCAAGGACAAGACGGTCTTGCAAGCCGGCGTGTTGGTATTGTGTCGCGTGGTATCCCGGCAGTCAGGTTCGCATGTCGTCGAAATGCTTCGCGAAACACGGCACATGATTTGCACGAGGCAGGCACAGGCTATCTCTTTTCTCCTTTTTTTTTTTCTCAGTCTCTAAAGTCAAGATAATTCGCATAACAGGCTATCGCTACCGACGACACGTAAAGTAGCATCATTATTGTGCAACTGTGTGGACGAGCAATCGCCAGGCTTGCGGTATACTGCAGACCAGCCTACCAAAACATATGCGAGGCTCGCACGCACCTGATTCGTAGCTTGCAGGAGCTCAGATGTCCACTTTCATATTACTGCCCTTCAACCCTCACATCTGGATACATGTATATCTTCACGTTCTCGCCAGAAAGGACGATGAACACCTGAAGTCTTGGAGTTGCCAAAACTCGCATGCAAGCATTGAGCAATAGCCCTCTCAACATGACGGCATTGACCAATCGTCCCTCTGATACATGATGGAGGTGAAAATCATATAAATGGGTCGCAGGTGACTCCGCTCGCCGCGGACCTGTCTCCGCAGGATTTTCCCATTCCCACATCGCTCATTACCAAAATGCCTCTCTTGTCCGAATTTCCTGCTTCCCCCAAGTGTTTTGCCCACAGGCCGTGCGCAGATGGAGGGAACGGGTCTTGGGCAGACCCACTAAGGACGGACGAGGTAGGCAAATGCAAGCATCTTTCAAGGCAAGGACCCGTCTCTTCCAAGATCGGATTCTTCTGTCCACCGTGCGCCACCCCTACCCACCAGGATGCACCATGCCCACGTGTGTGTATCGCCTGCATTGCTACATACAGCCTGCTGCAAATCCCAGCTGCTTGGTGGCTGTGTGGTGCTTGGTATTCAAGGTCTAGGTAGCTTTCGTCTTAGCAATATATATATGCACGTCCAACGTAGGGCCAGCACACCGCACCGTTGCGGTAAAGCGCTCGATACTAGTTGGCCGACCCCAGCATCTCATTGCTGGTCATGCTTTAGTCTGCTCATGTTTGTTACTCCAATCCCGGTAGCGAGCTCTCAAGGCCATGGTCGTCGTCGTCGCAATTCTCGCAGCCGAGACATTCCGTGGCAGGAGACAGCACCGGATCGTTCAGCTGCGATCTGAACACAAGCCAAAACCCAGGCGTGCGGGACCATGGCCAACTCCAACACAGTCAGCATGCAACACAACACTGCTCAACACGACAGTCGGTACATACCAGCAAACAGTCCCGCCCATGGATACAGACATGCGATATCGTCCGTTGGAGTGAGGGGCAAGCAGGTCAGAAGGGGCAAGGCCGGCAAAAGAAGCTTTATCGTCGCGATCTGGACCGCTCCTTTCGGGCCCACACGATCTGAATACACACGCGTAGCTGGGGGCTAGGGATTGCTTTTCCTGCCGCCACAGGCGTCAGTCTCGTCGCTAAGCTGTACCCTTCTGCCACACCTTCTTCGCTACTGTCATTCTCGCCTAGGTATTAGGCCGCGGATTGCACCGAAATCTCCTGGTCGTGACCAAGAGAGCTCCGTCTGCCTGCGCTCGCCGAGGGATATCTTGCGCTACCGTCGACATCGCATCACTCATCGATTGTCTGTGCCGCCAGCTCTGCGCCCACGCCTGGACTAGTAACACCACCGGCAGCAGTAGCAGCAGTCACATGCGACTCGTCAAATAGCAGCCAGATACATCGCCATGGCTGAAACAGCCGGCCGCGAAAACCTCGCCAGGCGTCCCTCGTTCCGGAAATCGCTCGCCGAAGCCGGCCTGCCTCAGGAATACCTTGACCAACTGGAGCAGAAGCGCAAGCAGCTCGACGAGTCAATACACAAGTACATCGCCGCCAAGGAGCGCGAGTACCGCCAATTCGAAAAAGACCTGCGAGCGCAACACCGAGCCGAAGCACAAACGACCTCGAACGGTTCGCAGGAACAAAGACGGCCTTCGGCTGAAGAACCGCAGGCGCAGTCGCCTTTGTCTGCGGTTGATACGCTCCTAAGCAAAGGGAAAAGGCACGAATCGGACAACAATGCACTGGAAGACGATGCCAGCGCGCCGTCTGATCCCGCAGGTTTACCGGCCGCCAGCCTGAATGACCGTCGGACGAGTGATGACCGCAAGGAGTTCATCGGGGTCTTCACTCCCCAATTCCTACCTGCACTGGAGACCAGCGAAGATGAGCGGGCACGCAATATTTCTCGGACAGCCTCCGCGCCGGACATGGCATTGGACAAAGACGCGAAAGCTATGAAAGAGGCGATGCAGCGGGCCAACTCGGATACTGTTGTGCTTGCGCCGCAGGCTCAGGCAAAGCGACCTTCACACTTGCAATTCTCCCACCGCACGTCGTCTTCCGGCTCTTCCGTGGATTGCAAATTAATATCAGCCATGAAGTCACCGTCAGATAATGTGAGGCCCAAACGGAAGCGTGTTTCTCTGGCTGTTGGTGACTCCATTGTTGCGCCTTCGGACAATGTGCCACTCATCATGAGCAACAACAGCACACCATCGCATTCGCGGACAAGAACCACACCTCCACATTCGCAGACCTCGTCACCCGTATCGACTTCGCCCGTTCGAGAAGCGCCACAACAATCCACTCTAGCAAGCCATCCGGCAAAGCCCAGTCCCAACACCTCATCACCAAGCGGTCTCAAAGCGCTCCACGATCAGGAGACCGCAGCCACCCAAGCCCAGCAAGCCGCACGAGCGTCCACCTCCAAATACCCAGGCGACGACATCGGCGAATTCTGGCACATGGAAGAGCCGGACGAGGACGAAATGGAGAAATTCCCCACTTTCGAAATCGACGACGAGTTCGAAGAAGACATCGGCACCGGCATCGCCGGCCGCGTCTCCCACACGCCCTCGCCAAAACTCCCTTCACCCCCAGCAGCCAGCGACGAAGTCGACGACGGCCCCTACATCGCCTCACCCACGCACCCCCCTTCCCCCTCCCCCGAAACCTCCACCGAAACGGAACACCTCGAATTCCGCCCCGGATCCGTCAACGCCTCCCAGCAGCCCACGAACCCGGGTTTCCGCCGCCCCTCCGCCGCGCAGGACCCGGGCTACACGGGCAGGGACTACACGCGCGCGGCTCTGGACGCCGACGACACGGGCATCTACGGCTCGAGCTACGTGCGGCCTGTTAGTAAAGGTTCTTTCACCGCGGGGTCGCTGGGCGAGTCGTATATGGCGCGGCATGCGGAGGAGATGGTGAGGTTGCGCGCTGCGAAGGGGGATGCGAAGGCGAAGTGAGATTTTTTTGTTTGGTTTTTTTGGTTTGTTTGTTTTGATACCCCTGGGTTGTTTGGTGTGGATCTTTCGAATTGGATTGGGTTGGAATGGAGTGATGTGGACACTTATAAAAAAAATTGTGAATTGGAGAATAAAATAGATGTGGATTTTTTGTGCAGTGATCTTGGGTGTACCTACATGTATCTCATCGACGCTTGGTGTGAGTGATGCTTGACGTGAAATCTCGCTCAAACCCCAATGGCAGTTGTACATGTATACCTTATTTGCCAAACATCGCATAATCCGTTCCTGAATCTTCAACCCAACCGTCCTCTGCACTCCAAATATCTCCCCACGCCTCCACGGCGCAGAAAGGAACATCTCCACGCAGCGCGTGTAGGTACATAAAAGAGAATCAACGAGGCTCTCTCTCAAACCCGCAAGCACTGCATTGGGCTGGCCTAGTGAGAAGAAAAGAAGGTAGATCTTGAGATCTAGCATGCAAAAAGGAGGAAGGAGGAGGAGAAATACAACGCTTCTGATGCGGAAAAATGGCCATTTCGTTTCATTCCAAGCGGAGAACAAAAGCGAAGAAAAGAAGAAAGAAACGAAAGCGAGAAAAGAAGAGAGAGTGAGGAAAAAATAAATAAATAATAATAATAAAGAAAAGGAAAGGTAACAGAACACAACCTCTCTCTTTCAAGCCCATGATGCAAACTGCACAAAGTAATAATTCGTCACCTAATCCATTCATTCCTTTCCCTTCAGCAATCTCCCACTCTCATCCGTGAGCGAAAAGAAAAGGGAAGGAAAACGAACAAATGGAACAGGAAAGGAGAGAAATCGCCATGCTCCATTCCGGATCGTCGATTCCAAGATTCTTCACCATGACAAAGGCACCGAAGGTAGAACAAGCCGAAGAAGAGAGAAACACTCACACTCACTGACAAGAGACGAACGATGCCCCGAGAATGGTGCAAAGCTGTGATGGGATGTGATGCGATACAGAAAAAGGCAGGCGTACATGGAAAAAGTAAAAGTTTACATGATACAAGAAAAAAGGAATCTTGAAATACACATAATGATAAGTTGATGAATGACCCCAGAAATCCGAAGAAGAAAAAAAGAAGAAGCCCCTTTTCCTTCCTTTTTTGAAAGTCGTCATTTGTATAACACAAGAAAAAAAATCAAGAGGAAGTTTTGTTTTTCGTTGATGAAGGGATGGATTTTTTTTCTTTTTCAAAAAGAGTAGGTAGTAGTAGAGGAGGGTTGGTTGTGGGAGAGTCGAAAAACTTCATCTTTCCCTTTCCATTCGTTCTGTTCAGATGCAATTCAACGCTACGCAAAAACGTCAGTCATCAACTTCCACGAAACCCAAAGCTTCAAGACATTAACCTACCCTTACTCTCCGTCCACCACCCCCACCACCCTGAGGGACATACTGCGGCGGCGGAGGTGGGGGGACATTGCCATAAGCCTGGCCATAGCCCATCTGCGGCGGCGGCGGCGGCGGGGGAGCGCCAAACCCGCCCGCCATACCAGGCGGGCCCATCTGCCCCGGCTGGCGGTAGGGGTCCATCATGGGCGAAGCGGCGCCGTAAGCGGCGCCAGGGCTGCTGTAGAAGCCCGGCGGGCGCGGCATCTGCTGCTGCTGCTGTTGCTGCTGGGCGAGCAGGGCTTGCTGGTACTGCATTTGCTGGTGCTGGTGCTGGTGGTGGTTGATGGGGGAGATGCCGGCGGAGGACATGGCGGGGCTGTGGGTGTACTGCGGGGTCATGAGGCCGGGATTGGGGGCGTAGGGGTCGAAGGAGGTGGAGTCCATGCTGATGGTGCGCTGGAGGCCTTGGCTGGCGAGCGCGGGGTCCATGGACGACGGGTGCTGCGGGGTCATGTTGGCGTAGGGAGGGCGGGGGTAGCCACCGCCGCCGCCGCCGTTTTGGTTGGTGTCGAGCTGCGACAGGTGGCCGTTCATGCTGCGGTTCTTCGAGTTGGAGCGTCCGTCGTGGCTGACAGGGGTGCCTCCGTGGCGGGTGGAAAGTCCGACTTCGTCCATCAGGCGCTTGTAGCCTTGGGATGGCTGTGCTTTGAGGCGGAGAAGAACGTTGCGCACATTCTCGACACACTCTGGGCGGATGCTGTCGTCCAGGAAGGGGGTGGTGAGGACCTTGAAGATGAAAGTCGCGCCACATGCCTGATCGCTGACGATACTTTGCAGAGTCTGATCTTCGAAAAGTGCGCGAAGAATGTGGTCGCGGGCTTCAGGCTCGTTGCGTTGGTTGATGATCTTCAGCACAGTCAGGTAGGCGACCTTGTGAGTGCAGAGGTGGACCAGGTGAGGGATCAGACGTGGCGCCAGAACAGAGCGTCTACGCGGGAAAGTGCAAGTGTCGAGGAACCAGGTCAGAAGCAAAGCGCCGTTTGAGTTGGTGGCGAGCTGGACACTGTGCAAGGTGATCGCCGCAGCCATCAGCCTCTTCTGGTCGTTTGTTGCGAAGTGACTCTCCAAGCAGGCCCGCATCGCACGAGCACCGAATCTACCCTGTGCCACATCCCAAAGCTTGTTAAGCATCGTGTCGAAGATGAAGTCGTTCAAAGGCGACTGGAAGCGCAGGCAGCATTGCATAACGTAGTTGCCGTATTGGTCGAGGAAGAGATTCACGCTGTGAGGTCGGAGGGATTCGGCAATCATCGACATCTGCTGTGGGGTGCGGGCAACATCGATGATCTTCTGGGCTGCCCAGGTGCCATTCTTGTGCACACCAATCTCCGCGAGATGAGGCGCAATCTCAGTGAGCATAGCTTCCTTGGTCTCTTCAGTGCAGTGCTCAAACAACTTTTGGACGACCGTGTTGCCCAGGTAGTCGGAAGACAGCTCGGCAATCTCAGGAAGCATCTCCGTGGCAATAACCTCGATCTCCATCGGAGTACAGGAGTTGTTATCAATACGCTTGCGAATATCGCGCAGGCGCGGAGCATCGTGCACACGGTTGTGGCTCGGCTCACCAATAGCCGGGACCTCCAGGGCGAACTCGTCGTACTTCATGGCCTTGTCCAAATTGGCCTCAATGCGGGTCTGCTCCTCTGCGGAGGCGCCGAATTGTGACACAATAGTCGACACCTCATCACGCAGCTTCAGCAGATCCGGAGTAACGAGCGCGGCAGCAGCAGTTTCGGCATTGATGTTGTTGCTCGGTTGACCGATCGCACCAGGCGCGGCATTACCCTTAGCCACAAAAGGATCAGGGCTGGGCGAGGGGTACATTCCATTGGCACCAGGGGTGTTGGAAGCGCTTTGCTCTTTTGCAAATCCAATGCGGATAGGGCCACAGCCAGGGAAGATCTCTTTGCCGTTGCACTGCGCTTTGGCAGTGACCGCGCTCTGAATGTTCTCGAAGTTGACGAAGCCGCAGCTCTTGTGGGTGAGAACGCGCGCGAACTCGATCGTGCCGAACTGACCAAAGATCACATTGAGCGAGGAGACAGTGGTCGAAGAAGGGATGTTACCAAGCCAGAGGGAACGTGTAGGCGATTCCATTGGAGCTTCAACACCGCTGTCGTAGGGCTTGCCTGCCAGGTTCATGCCTTGCACAGCGCTGGTGAGACCATTGAGATCGCTGGTTTCGCTGGTCGGCAAATCAGACGCAT
Organism: Cladosporium sp. IMV 00045; assembly: GCA_001931905.2. Taxonomy (NCBI): domain Eukaryota; kingdom Fungi; phylum Ascomycota; class Dothideomycetes; order Cladosporiales; family Cladosporiaceae; genus Cladosporium; species Cladosporium sp. IMV 00045. The sequence goes on along the minus strand of MSJI02000502.1, from coordinate 9,182 downwards.
TCATGCTGCTATCCAATCGAGACGGCGTGGGAAGGTAGCTCCGCAGGGATCGGTTCGCCGGGGAGTCCAACACGCCGGCAGTGCGAGCTCGAGGACGGTTGGAGCTTGCGTATGTAGCAAATGCCTGCACATCGAGATTGTGCTGCCTGACAGCTTCATGGATAGCCGCAGCCTGTGCAGCGGCAGCGTCTCTTGAAGAAGAAGGGAGACCGCCGCCATACATTTGCTGGAGCTGCTCATACTCGGTAAGCTCGTCATCATCATCCTCGCCATCGGCATACTTCTCCTTAGCATTGACCGAGTAAGAGCGGAACCTGTTCGCGGGGTTCTTCGAGTAAGAGTTCAGCGCAGCCATGTCTGCAACATTGAAGCCAGAATTGCCCCTCGAGCGCTGTTGACTTGCAAGAATATTGGCCTCGGCTTGCGTCAAGCCTCCTCTTTGAGGTTGCGGGGTGTCCACCAAGCCCAAATAATCAAGAGTGCGCACATCATTGTCGGCTGGCGATTCTCTCGGCGAAGAGGGTGCGTCGGACGACCTTATGCTCTGCAGTGTACTCGCACGTTCTCTTCCCGCCATCCAGTTGCTTGCGAACAAGGAAGACCCAAAAGGACTGCCACCTCCCATCATGCTGCTACGCTGAGGCATGGAGCCGGCCCTGAGACGAGACAGCAGCGCCTGGCTACTGTTGTTGCTCGCGCCAGCCGTGGCCTGCGGATCGCCATAGGAAGGCGACGCGGATCCATAAACGCTGCCTGGGGGTGTATTTTGGGAGCTCGTGGGACGGGAGGAGGGTTGCGAGCCGCCAAGTCCATTTATGGAACCGATCGGGGGAAGGCGCGAAGGGACTGTGCCGGCGCGTCCACGTCGGGTGGAATTGGCAGCACCCTGGCTTGAAGGCGCGAGACCAGTCTGCGCGGTGTTGGCGTCAAAGTCGGGGAAACTGTCGCTGCCTGGCGACTCTGGGATGATTTCTCGAAGAGGCGTGGAGTGGCCGCTGCCGGCTGGGGGAGGACCCCACAGGGAAGGGGAAATGCCCTCTTGCGCCTGGATTTCACGGGCACTGCAATAATATCAGGTCAGAGTGTACATTTCATTTTCACGCACCAAGAACCACACATACCGTTTGGGAAACAGTCGGCTTCCAAATTCCTTCGAGGGAGACCCAGCTCCCGCTCTTCCAGAGCCCAGCTGGGAGCCTGCGGATCCAAGGCCATTGCCAAGGGGATACCTTGAGCCTGAACCGGCAGGCTCAATGGGCGAGTTGGTGGCCGAACCATTGGCCGACCTCGTGCCGCCCATGTTGAGCTGCGGCAGTCCCTCGAGGTTGAGTTTGTAGTCGGGTCGGGATGTAGGCGCCATTATAGATTATGCTGCGCTGAAGGTAGGAGATGTATGGTGTGTGTTGTCTGAAGCGTCGAGCAGAAATGTCGAGCAGCAAGCGCTGTTCTTTCAAGCGTGTGTGTGACCGTACTACAATTGTATCGTCTGAACTTCTCTTTTAAACAACGCAAAATCCAGTTTCCTTTCAAGATGTACTTGGCATGTGATCCAGCCACAAGGTGCCCTCGGTTACTGTGTACTCGCTGAATGGGTATGCGACGTGTCTCGATCTTGCAAAGGCTGCAGCAGAGACAAAGAATCTGCCGCGCGGAGTCGCCGGGGGAGGGTTGAGCTGGGCGCACGTGGCCTGGTCCTGTTTCGTGAAGTCGTTCAGCGGAATGGTGAGAGATGACAACTCCGAAGGGAATGCGGGCAGGTGATGGAGACGATCCAAGGCAATGAATGAGGGATTGAGAGGATTGGGTCGAGCAGAGATGGCAATCCAGCAGCGCTCAACGAGAGAAAGACGAGGAGGCGGCGGCGTGGTGTGGGAGCAGGTGGTGTAGCACAGGAGCCAGCGCGGGCTGAAGGGAGAGACAAATAAGAGAGGAGTCTGGGGATGAGGCGCCACCGGAAGGCTGTGTTGGAGGCTACCGGGGCCGACGGGTAGGCCAAGGGAGGGATGATGGGGATGATGGTACAAGAAGTATATCAAAGAAGAGGGAGAAGGAGGAGGAGGGAGGGGTGGAGTGAAGTGAAGTGTGAAGTGACAGTGGTGGTATCGAGGCTTAGGAGGTGGAGGATGTGTGTCTCTCTCTGCTGGCTGTCTTCCTCTCCACGCTGCCTGGCTTCTCTCCTGCTTCTGGTCTGGGTCGAATGGAAAGCGGGCAACGGGCATCCGCTCGACACATCCCCTCCTTGGCAAACCAACCTCACTTCATGATTCGTCAACACCAATCCGTTTCAGCCTTGTAGCTGCTGCTAGTCGTTTCACATCTCTTCTCCATCCGTCAACTTTGCATTACTCTACCTGTCCCAAACCCCCCTGCGCCCGCGTTCGTCCTGTCGTGTATGCATGCATGGCAGACGGGCTTTCTCTGCATGTGTGCACATGTTTCTGTCTGCTACTCCGACCTACTGATTGGTGTGGTGAGGATGTTTTTCGAGCATGTCCGGCGGCATGGCCAGGCATTGGTCGGTGATCGTCGTTCGTCACCATCCTGGTCGCTTTTCAGATTTGCAAAAGTGTCGCCTTCTTCACTTGTAGTGGACAACTGGACAATTGATTTCATTTTCCCCAATTTACAGCTATGGAAGCTGAAGGGCTATGATGTGAAGGCCACGAGCTCAATGGCTCGCCCCTGGCGCAATATCTCGAAGGACAACTGCTTCATGTAGCCAAAAGCATAACCGCCTCGGGACATCCTACCATAGTCAGATGGCCGACCTTCTGGTTTCATCCACATCGTCAACGGCTTGAGATGTTTGACCTTGAATTCTGCCGTTATGATCGAACGCCGTAAGCACAAACCTGCCCAACCTCAGAAGTATCCACTGCGACGTTCCATCGGCTGTAATAGTTCAAGGGTCAAGACGTAACCAACAACCATTCTCACGTCCTCCTCCCTAATCATCAATTTCCGATATACAACACCCAAGAACCCGAAGCCACTGCTCTGGAAGGTGATGCTGCATAGGGTAAATTTGAGGCTTCAGGTTTTGGTAACAAAAATTTGAGGCTATATGAACGAAATGTCTGTGAATTTGGCTCCATGTCGGGCTCGACTGGTGTAGTGGCTATCACGTACCCTTCACAACTTCCCAGCGCCCTCGCAATGGCGTTAAGTTGTCGAAAAGTCATACCGTCTTTCATTTAGAACGGGTAAGGTCCTCAGTTCGATCCTGGGGTCGAGCTTTTCCTTTTGCTTCCTCTTATCTTGCCTTTTTGGTGCGGATCTTGACATGCTTGCTGGTGGGAGGAGGGGAAGTTGGGAAGGACGCCTTTCTTGCCGGGTGATGTGGCTGCGAGAGAAACAATGGTGAGATTTCAATGGGATGAGCAACGTCCTTTTTCACTTTTGTAGGACTCTGAAAAGGCTTCTTTAACCAGATGGTCTTGATGTGATGTTGCGATAGCTGATACATATGATACTTCGTACAAGATCCACTCGCTTGCCCATTAGAACGGACACCAGCGCTGCGCAATTCTACTGAACCCCTATATCCCGAATGACGAGAACTCCTCAAGTCAAACCGACCAATACACCTCTCAACACTCAAGCAAGCCCCCTCGCCCTCCTCCCCTCCAACCCCCTCCCAACCCCACGCGGAACCCTCCTCTTCTCCCTCCCCCCATTCGCCGCCTCGACCAAAACGCCCACCAACTTCCTCCCAAACCTCTTCGACTCCCTCATCTGCTCCTCCCTCTTCTGCCTGAACACCCCGGACCAAAACTTCAAATAAGCCAGAACCCTCCTCTCCTGCGTGCCATAAACCACCCTCCCATCCGCAAGCCTCTGCGCGGGCCGTCTGGCGCGCCTCAGAGTGCGGATGAAAGGCATGTCGATGCTCAGGCCGCGCGCGAGAATCTCCTCCACCACCCAGTGCATGCCGCGCAAATGGCCGAGGTGCGCGTAGCCCGTGAACCAGACGCTCAGGGCGGTGAGGTCGAGGGGTTGGGAGGCGGACCAGGGGGATTTGAAGATCGTGGCGAGAAGGTTGACGCCGAGGTCGGCGTGGCCGTTGTACATGAGCGTGTGTGCGGCGTGCGTGCCGATGTGGTGTTTGACGTGTAGACCGTTGCGCTCGTTCATGCGGTAGTAGTCGATGACTTTGTGGCGGAGGCTGGTGGCGGTAGGTTGGTCGATGCTGGTGAGTTGGCGGATTTGGTGGATGAGGAGGGGGCCGATGGCGCAGGCGATGTTCATTCCGGCTTGGGAGGCGGCGGTGATGATGCGTTCGGCTTCTTCGGCGTGGCCTTGGAAGCGGATGCTTGCTTCTAGGGCGACTTCGAGCATGATTGGTGAAGCAGGCAGGCCGGCGGCGTCGAGAGAGTCTTGGTAAATTTGCAGCACGGTCTGGTGTTCTCCGAGCGAGAGTTGGACGATCATTTGCCTTTCGAGTGTTGGGACGTCGAGTTTGTCGGCACTTGTGTCAGGGATCGATTCTTCGGTCCAGCTTGTCATGTATGAAGGACGAAGCTCTTGCCAATCTAGGCTTTTCGTAGGCAAAGCGTCGTCACCCTTGAAGGACTCTGAGTAAGACAATTTTGTCTCTTCCTGCGGTGAATCATATCGTTCGGCTTCCATCGACGCTCCTTGGTCAACGGTCAACAGTTGACCGCGATCATACAGTTGCCGATTCCAAACGTGACCAGGTCGAGGAATCTCGGCGCCTTGCTCAGATATCAGTTCTGCTCTGGCGCGAATGATCGGTTCCATCCAGGGTGCGTTCGTGCCACCGAGCGTTCTCAGATCAAACCCGAGAGCTTCACGCATGACGTTCCAGAGCTGTCCACCGTGCAAAGAAGGCGCCTTCCGCACGAGCTCTCGACATACCCACATGACCACGAGGTGGGAGTGTCTGAAATCAAGATACCAGGTTTTCATCAACGCGGCTCCAATGTCGGCATCCAGTTCGATTTTCCTCTCCAGTAGGCCAGGGTTGCACAGCCAGTGCCTCAGGAGTGACACAGACCTTTTGGACACAAAGCTGGAGAGCAGGATCTCCCATGTGGCTCTGTTTGGCTGGAAGTTGAGTTGGCTGATCGAACTCTCTGCAAGATCAGACAGCTGCTGCGCGGTGTGATGGCGTGAGAAAAGATGCAAAGCATTGTTGAATACTCGCTTGTTGCCAGCCGTCCATTCCAATGGCTCTTTGTGCAAAGCATGTAGCAGTCGCTCGAAAGAAGGCCAATCACCTTGTTTGGCCAAAGCCAGGGCTGTCAGGACAGCGACATTGCTGTCTAGTTGTGATCCATTCATGACAGCCAAAGCCTTCATCGCCTGGACTGGTTGATTCGCACTAAGCTGGATCTCAGTCATTGCCACATTAAGGGGGCGTAGACATTGCTCGTCGATTCCATCCTGGGCATAACGATCAATGGCTAGCTGATAGTCATTCCGTGCGCGTTCGAGGTCGCGTGTAGCCTTCCAATCAGCCTTCAGTGAGAATGCTCTAGCAGCAGCACTGGCTTCGGCCACGGATCCGCGGAAAGATGGAGGAACACGCTTGTAGTACACCTTGAACGATTCGAAGTCCTTGCTGTCTTCCGCAAAGCATTGAGCCAGGCACACGTAGCTGTGAGTGCTCAGCTTGCTATGTCCGAGCGCGCCTTCAGCCTTGATTCTGAACAGATTTCGCAGCAGTCCGGTCGATCCCTCTTCGAAACATAGCTTGATGAGGGCGTCCTTCTGTTGACGCATGTTGTGGTTGAAGTTCAGCGAGCTCTTCAGTCGGAGCATGCTCACGCACAGTGAAGCATACTTCGCGGTCATTGCAGCATCGTATAATTCGTTTTCCAGTTCAGCGTCAACGGCTGAATATGAAGCTCGCGCCTTTGTTGTTGTGTTCCAAAGATCGACTGCAGCGTTCAGATGTCCTTGGTTGACCAGCTCTCTGCATTCTCGACCGAGCACTTCGGCCAGCTTGTTGTACTCCAGTTTAGCAGGAATACAGATGCTGTCCGTGAGGGCCCTGCAACCTCCTTCAACATCCCCCATTTTCAAAGCCTCGGCTCGTAATCTCAACTCAAGTCGTAATCTCTCTGAGGGTGCTTGATGTTCAAAGGTAGCAGTTGCAAACATGTCCGAGTAAAACTGCAATGTGGCTTCGGGTCCCATTTTCCCTGCCACAGCGGCGAACGCGCCAACAATGTTATCCAAGTCTTGGATGCTCAACACATTCGCGGCGATCTTCCATAGCAGAAGCGAGCGTATTTCCTGGACAGACCCGAGGCCAAGCGATAGTCGTAGCAATTGATCCGCTATCTCGCAAGCATGTTGCATATCCATTGGGGAAGGATTGTCCGCGTTCACTTTGTCGAAGAAGATGTTGACATCGCCTGCGAGAACTTCTGGCGTTGCCGCTCGTCCTGATCCATCGTGTGTTGTCCAAGACTTTCGCGTTGCGAATTCTTCCACACTTTGCTCCCAGCTATTCTCCGGGTTCCGGTACTTCCTCCCTTCCTTGCCCGAGTGGAAGAGTCTCGTCCGGGGAGAAACTCGTTCCAAGATATACCCATCCGGACCGGAATGGCGTAAAATCCTTCGATAAGAGACCAAATCCCATGAAGGCCTCTTCGCCTTGTCCGAACCCAAGCTCTCTCTTGACATTCCAGACTGAGGCTGCCGGTCCCGCGCCAACTTCGCACCCGGTCGTATTCGCTGTTCCGTCTTCGCCACATGCTCCCTACTCCCATGCTCCTCCACAAAATCCGGTCTCCCGTTCCCAACACCCCCTCTCTTCCTCCTCTTCCTCCCCACCCCCTCCACCAACCTTCCATACTCCTCCTCAACCACACTAGGCAACTCGGGCATCTTCCCGCCCTCTCCATACTCCCACCTCCTCCCCCTCACACCAGCATGCGAATCCGAATCCCTCCCCTCCCTCAAGAAAGCCCCGTTCCCCTGCAGCGCCCACTCCTCCTCATACTCCTGGTGCTGCTCCTCCCTCACAGCAACCGCAGCCGCACCATGCGCGTACCGCGGACTCTGCCGTATGCGCCTCGCGTTGTCGGCGACTTTCTGCACGATCTGGGTGCGCCGCCGCCTTTCCTCCGCACACAGCGCGCCAATCCCCACCGCCGTGCCGGACGAGATGTACGCGAGCTGGTAGAGGAGGCGCAGCGTGGCGGCGGAGGGGGCGCGGGGGCGGGTGGGCGGTGGGAGCATTACCGCTGGGCCATTGCGTGTGGAAATTGTTGGCGATTTAATTGAAGTGCATTTGGGAAAGTTGTTGGAGGGCTGGGGTGCGGTGGTGTAGCTTCAAAATGTTGGAAATAATGTCTTTCTTGAGGTCCCGTCTCTACCTCGAAGATGTGAGGAGTGGAGGAAATCCGAAGTTCGCCCGTTCGGAGGATGGCGATGATTCTCTCGCCCGGGGGAAATGGAAGACGACATCGACGGCTGGAAATCAAAGATAAATGAAAGGACTAAACAAACCCTTCAAAATACGTGTAGACTTAAAATGAATGGATGGATGAATGCCTCAATCCTACGGTAGTAAGCACGATGAGTCTTTCGATTTTCTCCTCCCGGGATATCTGGTGTGCATACATGTATCCATACTTCATTTCCATTCCCGCCATCGGATTTTGCCATATCTCGAATTGCGAGCAGAGAAGAGAAGAGTACTAGGTAGGAAAGGCACTCTTGCTAGGGAGCAACAGAGAGTTGAAGAGAATAGGGGGTTTTCGTGGTGGATTCATCAATCTTCTCCCCTTCACCGTCAGCGTGGATCTCTTTCGTGTGAGTGAGGAGAAGAGTGGATTGGTTTAGTTGCGAGCAGATTCATACAATTTCTTCACCGCATTTATTTTAGACGATACAATCCTTACCGTACAATAGAATTCATGTTAGATTGAAAGCATGAAATGTGATGCCCCTTTCCGAGACGTTGTCTTGAGGGTCACTCTTCACGAATACTCGCCCTCACTCAGATGTCCATCGACTTGATATAATGCTACATTCCCATTTTAATTTCTCTTCCTATACTCTCGCGTAAATCTACAATCTCCCCATATCCTCATCTCCCAGCCAGCATCTCACCCCAAAAACCGTCTTATCTCCCCACCCACGCCCTCCAAGTCGAGCAAAAACGTATCGTGCCCGAACAGCGAGCGATCCTCTCCCAACTCGACATGCGTGACGCGCCTGTTGCCCGCGCGACGCAGCGTCTCGGCGATTTCGCGCTGCTGGAAAGCCGGGAAGAGGATGTCCGAGGCGACTCCCAGGACGAGCGTGGGCGTGTCGCGCAGGGGGTGGAAGCCTTTCGTCAAATCTTCCGAAGCGGCGTAGGCGGATTCTTCTGCAGTGGTTGAGGAAGGGGAGGAGGACATGACGTCGGAGCTGCTAACTTCTTTCTCCTCATAGGGTTGGTCGGGGAGGGTGAGGTTGCAGACATCGCTGTTGGTGGCGCCGAGCTGATCGGCGGGGAGGTTCAGACGGCCGGAGTTCTCCTCGCGGCGCTGCAGGGTGGCTTCCTGGTGCGCCCGGCCCAGGTCGAAGAGGTCCATGGCTTTGGAGATGTAGATCAGGCTGTTGGCGTCGTACTCCAGACACCACTTCTCGCCCGCGTGGTCGAGGTAGGTTTCGATGAGGAAGTCGGCGCAGAGGGCGGGCGGTTTGCTGGGGTCGGCGCGCGCGCGTCCGAACCGTTTCTCCCATTCTGGTCCCGAGCGGTAGGTGATTGTGGCGATTTCGCGCGCGAGCTTCATGCCTGCGTGCGGGGGGATGGCGTCGTAGTAGTTGCCGCGGGTTTGGGACCAAGCAGCGTCGTTCATGAGGACTTGGCGCTGCGTGTGGCGCATCGCGATGCTGTATGGGTGGCTGCGAGCGCAGCCGGAGACGGAGACGATGCGGCCTACTCTGTCGTTGGCCATGACGCCCGCGGCGAGGGACTGCATGCCGCCCATGCTGCTGCCGACGCTGGCGTAGAGTTTCTGGATCTCCAGGTGGTCGAGGAGGCGGAACTGCGCGCGCACCATGTCCTGCATGGTCAGGATGGGGAAGCTGGTGCCGTAGTGCTTCTTGCTGATCGGGTCGATGCTGCTGGGACCTGTGCTTCCGTAGCAGCCGCCTAGAACGTTCGTGCAGATGACAAAGTACTTGTCCGTGTCAATCGGTGCTCCAGGACCGATGAA